>MU767509.1:63988-90288 GCA_026770625.1 Nicotiana glauca | reverse complement strand
CCCGTTATATGCTTGTTCATGTTTCAATATATGTACTTGGTGAATTTGAGTCAATTCGGATCGAGTTTGGTAGGAAATGGGATGACTAGTCTCTTTAATGAAGGAATAGTTTGGAAAAGTCAACCGGACGTTGGCTTGTGAGTTATAGGGCTAGGAATCTAATTGCGATGGTTCGGTTAGCTTCGGGAGATAATTTGTGGCTTAGGAGAGCAATCAGAATCGAATTTGGAGGTCCGGTGTAGAAATAGGCTTGAATTGGCGAAGTTGGAATTTTGGCGAATTCCAGTCGATAGGTGAGATTTTGATCTTAGGGTCGGAATGGAATTTCGAGAGTTGCAGTAGCTTCGTTGGGTGATTTTGGATATGTCTGCAAATTTTCAGGTCATTCGGATGGGTTTTTGATCGAATGTGAGATTCGGAAGTTATAGTTGAAATTTAGGCTTGAATCCGCCTTGATTTGATGATTTTTGGGTTTAGGGACGTGTTTTTATGATTGGAACAAGTTCGTATTGTGTTTTAGAGTGGGTTTGAATTTTTGGTTGAGGTCCCGGGGGCCTCGGGATGGTTTCGAATGGTTAAACGGAAGGAAATTGGTAAAATTACAGGTCTGTAATTATATGTCTTATGGTATTTCCGCTTCTGCGGAAAATGGACCGCAGAAGCGAGTCCGCAGAAGCGGATAATTGAGCGCAGGAGCGGTTTGGGCTTGAACAGGGAAGTTCTGCAAAAGCGGAACATGGTCCGCCTAAGCGGAGTCGCAGGTGCGAGTTTGGAACCACAGAAGTGGTCTTAGAGATTTATTGAAAAATCGCAGAAGCGGTCAAGGTACCGCAGAAGCGGAACAGCTGGTGCGGTTGGGAGTCCGCAGAAGCGGTTATTGTGAGTTACGGAGAAACCGCATAAGCGGTCATTTTACTGCAAAAGCGGGACCGCAGGTACGGTCAATGAGTCGCAGAAGCGAAAATCGCTGAGGGTTTAAGTGATCAGTGCATTAAAAATTTCAGAAGTGTAAAATCAATTTGGGGAGCGAGCTAAGGCGATTTTTGGGTGATTTTGAAGAGGCTTCGTAGGAGGATCATCATGTAAGAATATTTGGTCTTGGTTTATGTTATTATAGAAAAACATGAAATTATCACTGAAAATTTGAGGAATCAAAGTGTAAAATGGAGGTTTTTGCTCGAAGCCTAAGAAATGGTAAATTGATGATTTGAGGGGTCAAATGGACTCCGATTTTGATAAATTTTATATATACAAACTCGTGGCGAGACGAGGATTCTAGAAATGTGAATTTCGTAATTTTTTGAGAAGTGGGACCGGGGCTCGGGTTTTGCCAATTTCGTGTTTTTGGGTGTTTTTTGAGTTATTTTGATTGGGTTATGTTCCATTAGCCTATTTTGACGTATCCCTTATGGTTTTGATCAGATTCTACGCTTAGGGAGGTAGATATGAGAGGGAAAGTCTTGGCGAGCTAGATTATCGGCCAACTAGAGGTGAGTAATACTTGTGAATGATATTCTGAGGGTTTAGAACCCGGAATTTGCACATCTTAGTGCTGTGTTGAGGTGACTTGCACGCTGGACCTGAGCGTGGGGTAGAGCACCATTGGGGATCGTGATTTGGTCCATCCCGGTTGTTTCTTTTTACTGCGTATTTTCAATTATTTGCTGCTATCATTATGACTTGGGCTTATTGTCATACTTGGGGCTTATTGCCGATTGTTTGAACTCTTTATGAATTATCATCACTGTTTGAAATACTATTTTGAACTCAGTCCGTGTGATTTACACTGTTTAATGAACTCAGCTATATTTTACTCAAACCTGTAGTTTTAACTGATATTTGAACTATCATTTGAGCGGAGTATCACTGTTTTACTGATGCCCGAGAGGCTTTTTTGACTATTTTTGGACTGATTGGGGCCGAGGCCCATATGTGAGGGCATGATGAGTGATGTGAGGAGGCTTTCGGGCCTCAAGTGTTATGTGAGGAGGCTCTCAGGCCTCGAGTGTATTGAGAGTAGGCTTTCAGGCCTTGTGTTGATATTATTCAGGCTTTCAGGCCTTATTGATAGCGCTAGGGCTGAAGGAGCCCCTCCGGAGTCTGCACACCCATAGTGAGCGCGGGGTACCCCTTTGATATGTACAGTGGTAACAATGACACTGTTTCATGTGTTTCGGTCAGGTAACAATGACTGACCAATCAGGTAATAATGACTGACTAGTGGTAATGGTAACAATGACACTGAAACACTTTGGTCAGGTAACAATGGCTGACCGGTCAGGTAACAATGGCTGACCTTATTTGTGTATTCTTGTTCAATTGATTTCTTTAAAGAGAATGTTGTTGCTATAATTTCATGGATTCTACTGTCTATTTGGTTTACTGCTTAAGATAGCATCATTTGTGCCTTTTTTTTGGGATTTTGTACGTTCAGTTTTTATTCACTTTTATTACCACTGAGTTGGAAGTACTCACTTTACTCCCTGCACCATGTGTGCAGATCCAGGTTCTTTTCATTAGGCGGAGTTAGTCTAGTTGATTTGGAGTTTCCTCCTGGGAGTATTCGAGGTAGCTGCACGGCGTCCGCAGCCGAGGATTCTCCCTTCTATCTTACCCTTTATATTCCGCGCTTTTCAGTATTAGCCAGAATTGTAGTAGGATGATATACTGTCTTTAGAGGCTCGTGGTTGTGACACCGGGTCCTAGTTGGGCTGTTTCAGTATATTTGTCAGATTTTCTGTATTATATCAGTATTTCAGACTTTTACTTGGATAGTTCTGTCTGTACTTATTTGGTTAATTTGGGGTAATTGTTATGAATGGTCGGGCTTGCCTAGTAGGGTGTTGGGCGCCATCACGACCGGGTTGGGGTCGTGACAGCACGACATGACATTCATATGCATATGTATTACCCTATAAGTATTTCATGATTTATAGAGTTATCCAAACTTAAAGGTTGATTTATTTACTCTATACTTCTTTCATGTATTTTATGTACTTATTTATGTGCCGCACATACTCGGTACATTATTTGTACTGACGTCCCTTATTGCCAGAGGACGTTACATTTCATGCCCACGGGTCGCGATAGACAGGTCGAGAGCCCTCCAAAGAGGCTATCAGCTGAGCGAAAGATGTTGTTGTGCTCCTTTTCTTTCGGAGTTGCTTGATTGGTCAGTATGATTTAGACATATATTGTTTGATATAGCGTGACTTTGTCTCGACCTTTATAAAAATTACGTATTCTTAGAGGCTTGTAGGCAGATGTCATGTACGTCAAAAATTGTGTGGCCATGTTGGCCCTTGTTCAGTACACGAGTGGCTATTTTGGTCTTACAGGTCCGTACTTCATAAGTATAAGTTTGTATTCCCTCATACATTACACTGTTCCATTTATCTATGATAGAATGATATGAAAGATACTCTACATTGGTACTCAATTAAGTAAGGCACCGGGTGCTCGTCGCGGACCATCGATTTTGGGTTGTGACAAAAGTGGTATCAGTTGGAATACGGGAAAAGGTTACTGCGTTTTATACGCACCACCACCTAATCAGTTGGAATACATTAATGATTTGACCATAGTGGCCAAGATGATATGATGGGATACCCTTAGAGGTTTGATGATATTATTAACACATGTACCTATGCATGAAATGATATTCATACGCATATGCATGACCATATAAGTATTTCATGATTTACGGAGTTAACCAAACTTACAGGTTGACTTATTCACTCTATACTTATTCCATGTCTATTATGTACTTATTTATGTGTATTATATACTCGGTACATTCTTCATACTAACGTCCCTTTTTGCTTGTGTTAGTTACATTTCATGCCCGCGGGTCGCGATACACAGGTCGACAGCCCTCAAAAGAGGCTATCAGCTCAGCGGAAGATGTTGGTGCGCTCCATTTATTTTGGAGTTGCTTGATTGGTTAGTATGATTTAGACGTGTATTGTTTGATATGGCGTGACTCTATCCCAACCATTATGAAAATTACGTATTCTTAGAGTCTTGTAGACTGATGTCATGTACGTCAAAGATTGTATGGCCTTGTCAGCCCATGTTAAATACATGAGTGGCTATTTTGGTCTTACGTGACCGTACTTCATATGTATAAGTTTGTATTCCCTAATACTTTACTCTGGTCTATTTACCTATGATACAATGATCTGAAAGATATATTATGTTGGTACTCAGTTGAGTAAGGTAGTGGGTATCTATCGCGGCCTATCGGTTTGTGTCATGACACTAGCAGTGCCTTAGAACATCATAGTTTGGAATTTCGAGTTTATTTTCTCCGTTTTTTGAGTTTTTAGAGCACAAGTAAGAATATTTTGGAGGAAATAAATACCCAAATCATGAGGGTAAGTAATTTCATCTTTGTTTTTATTATGTATTTTGTTTTTTCATGGATTATTACACCGACATCAAGGATTTTAAGAGAAGAAATTGTGTGGTTTTGACTTGAACTTAAGAGAATGAATTTTGAGGTTTTGAACTTGCAATTGAGCTTGAGTTTGGACGAAACTTATATGGTTAGACTCGTATTTGAATGTGTTTTCTGAATTTGTGAACTTTTTTGGGTCCTAGAAACAGCACCGAGTTGAAATTTTTGTTGACTTTGAGTATTTGATTAAAGATTCGACCTTTATTGTTTGGTTTGCTCCCGTTGGCATTATTTAACATTTTGATTTGCTTTTGGCTAATTTTGAGTCGTTCAGAGGTTGATTTAAAATGAGATGGCACTTCTACAGTAATTTTTGTGTTGCTCGGTATTTGATTTGGCTTGTTCGAGGTAAATAATGTTTCAACACTTGGAATTGAGGGTAATAATCCATGGGAATCATGTTGTTTTTTATGTGTTAAGGTAACGCACATGTTAGATGATGGGTATATGGTCGTGCACCACGGTAAACATGATGCAAGATGAATTTTAGACTAGTACCAAAGTTGTTCTGTTATTATATCATATTATGCCCGTGTTTTCTCCTACTTGTTATTATCTGATATGTGATTCATGTTAGAAATCCTTTTTAGTCTTGAGACCGAATGAGGTTTTTTTTGCTATTTTGAGTAATCTGATTTTGGTATAATATTACACTGACTCACACTTCTTCATTTGACTATCATATCTCATTTTTCTGTCCATCATTCACTGTTGCATTGCATGTTATCATTGTTTCTCCATATGGGAGTTGTTGGGGTGAGGGGTATGAGTTTGTGAGCCTTGAGACTTGAGAGTTTGTTGACTGAGGTGGGCCTTAGAGCCGTGTTGAGGGTGTTGTTTGTGGATCAGGCTGCGCAGCCCAGCAAGCCATATTGGCTTTATTATTATTTTATTATTATCGCACGTTGTAGTACGCCTTATTGGCATTATTATTAGGGTGGATTGGGCTGCATATAATTGTCGGCCATATTTGATTTTGATTATCACTAGGGAAGGATCCTCCCCTCTGAAGTTTGCAATGAGCGTAGGCACAATGATATACATACATGTACTTTGGTGAGGGGCTTTGATGCCAGGCACCTGAACAATGTTGAGTGATTGTGTGTGTGTGATGAAGTGAGAATTTGAGACAGAAAACCTGAGTATTTTGACGGTAAGAGTACCTGGGGATATCACTGTGAAATCATACATTATACATGCATACTTAACATGTAGATATAAAGATGGATTTTCTTCATGTTAGACGGTAATGGGACATTGATGATTAACATGTATATTTTACATATAGGCATAAAAATGTATGTTCCTCATGCTAGATGGTATATGATAATTGATGACTTGACATGTATATTGACATGTATGCATTGAGATGTACTTTCCCCTTGCTAATTGGTAAATAAAAATTCTTTTCTGTTGTTGTGAATTGGGAAGACAGTTTTTATGATATACTCATGTTTAGTTGATTTTCAGTGGTATGATTTGGACATGGCTGTTATAATTGAAAAGTATACCTAATTTTCGGTAATTGTGAATGGGTTGAGTATATATATCTTGAGTGGTTTACCTTTACTATTCATATTAAATTATTACGAGTTGTTATTGGCTATTGATGTTAGACACTAACCTTCTTCCAATCTCGTCACTACTTTCAACCCGAGGTTAGGTTTGCTACTTATTGAGTACATGGGGTCAGTTATACTTAAACTACACTTCTGCGCCTTACATGTAGATCTTGGAGATAATGTTGCTGTGTATGGCGAAAGCTGGCATTAATGAAGTACTTGCGTTATAGTTATAGCTTCCACTTGTCCTTGGTTGCTTTAGATTTGCAAGTCTATTTATGTATAAAGATGATGTATTTATTTCCTACCAACTTTATAAATTCTAAGACTTAGAAGCTCATTACTTGTACTACCAATACTTGGGAATTTTTTCCTTTACACATTTACTCTTATTTATTCTCATATGAGTTGTGTTGAATGTTGGCTTACCTAGGGGGTTAGGTTAGGTTCCATCACGACTGGTTGGAGTATATGTCGTAACAGTATCAAATGTCTCTTTGAAATGTTCTAGATGATCTCCTGTGTTTAGAGACTTAACTAATATGTCGTCAATATAAACTTCTATTATCTTACCTATTTGGTTTTCAAAAAGCTTATTAAAGAGCATGTGATAAGTGGCTTTGCCGTTATTAAGTCCAAAAGCCATCACATTGTAGCAATATGTGCCAAAGTTTGTGATGAAAGAAGTCTTCTATTGATCTTTTGGGTTCATCCTAATCTGATTATACCTAGATTAAGTATCAAGAAAACTCATCAACTCATGCCCGATTGTAGCATCAATCATTTGATCAATGTTTTTTGCACCCCTTTTTTCTTTCCTCGCGGGGAGAGAGGTCTGGGTTTCGACATTCCACGAGGTGTAATGAATCAATTCCTTTTTGGGAATTGGGTATTTGAAGAGTTGCCACCTAATAAATTCTGGTGCGTTAGGGCGCCTAGAGTGATTAACTCTTTAATTGGTTTGCGTTACCGAATTTTAGGGTAAGGGCTCGAAGTCACCTCGACGGGAAGGTGTTAGGTACACCTCTTGGTCCACAATTGTGGGTCTCGGCCGAACTTATATTCACAAATTAGTCCATAAATAGTTGAATCAAATAGAATTGCAAGTAAAGCATGTTGGATAATTCAAGTAACAAGATAATGATTTGGATAAGTTGTAAACAAAGTTCTAAATAAAAAAAGGAACTTTGGTAAATGAGGTGTCTTAGGTTGGTTAGCCTATAGGATCACCCCACACAATGTCCGGTAAACACTCCTCGATGAGGGGCTACACATGACATTAGTGTGTAGTCATCATATCCCTATCTAACCTTCTCATCCCCTTATTGGTCATGCAAAGCAAGTGTTTGGTCAGTGACCTCTATTGCGTGCCACAACACGTCCCGTTTTAACGGTCCTGAAGCGAGTTAGGACCTCTTCCTATGGGTGGTTCTAGATAGACCCCTATGTTTTTAAAAGGTGAAAATTCTAAGGCGACAGTAAAAAACACTTAGGACTTTCAGCACTTAAAAAGGAGAAACTAGAGGCTCAAAGTTTCCTCCTCAAACAATAACATAAACAACACAACTCAAACACAATTAAGGGCTTTTATTAGACAACGTCCTAAGGCATGCTATCTAAGTGAATATCCAGGAACAAATAACTTATCTTTTAGAAACTCAGGAGTACTGGCCCTAGCAGTTGCCTATTGATTTTTTAAAACCTGTCAGGATCAGAAACATTAAGTAACCTAAACAGTTTTCAGAAATACAATTTTGAAAATGCCTTAAAGGCTTGCCTATACGTGGAGTAATGATGACTATATTTATATAGAAACAAATTAGGTTTTGAAAGGACTTCTTTAATACTTATAGGCATGTTGTTCTACTGTTAAATTGAGGCAGTTTTAAAGAACTTGTTTAAAGGAATATAGACTACTTAATCAAACCCATCAGAAGTGAACTAAGTGTGGACTAAGCTGATTTATTAGACTAGTTTATATTGACATGCAGAATTTCGGATATGGCTCCCTATAGGCGTGATTTCTAACGTTGTTAATATGATTTTAAGAAATGCAAATATAAACACTCGCCATAACATAATTTGGATTAATTATCACAAGCATGGAATCTATTAATTAATCTGATTTTGAGACATTGAAAACACGCATAATACTCATCATCAGAATCTGGATTGAATCCAATGGGCATGGCATCTATTAGTGAATCTGATTTTAAGAAATTGAAAATATACTAATCATAACAGAATTTGGATTAAATCCTATAGGCATGGCATCTATTAAATAATCTGATTTTAAGACATTGAACGCATGATTTTTTGGAACTTACACCTAAAGGCATGATTTCTAGTACGGTGAGGTGAGAAAATGTAAATCGCTATGAGCATCATTTCTACTTGATAAAGCAATTAGATAGTCCTATGAACATGATTTCTACCCGGATTACCCCATAGACTTGTATCTACCAATCCTTTTTCTCTAAATACACCAATATTTGTTTACAAGTTATTACAGAAAAATGAATGAATTACACAAGTAAATAAAAAAATAAGAATTTATTTTATAGGGAACCTCCAATTAGGCCCAGATTTCCTAAAGCATCCAATGGCCTCAAATGCCTCAAGTCCATAGACAATGCAGAGTCTAGGTTCATCAAAGTTCCCTAAGGATCTAAAGGATCCCGAGCAGTGCTTACACCTAGACTTAGTAAGTAAAAGTTGAACAAGTGCAGTGTGAAAATGCCAGCCTCAGTATGCTAGAGTTTAGAGGGTTCTCCAGAGGATCCCAAGGAAATATGCATATGAGAGGGGCTAGAACTTATTGACTAAGAGTAAAGTGAAAGTGATTTTAGTGAAAACTGTATGAAAGGAGGCCTGAAAGTAATTTAGTAAAACTCATAGAGTGTTTTGAAAAGAGACTGAAGAGATGAACAGAAGTCCAAACACCTTAGGACATGTTCATACACTACCAGGAGTCATAACACTAAGGCAGGTTCAGTAGTCATAAGAAATGTTAAATGGGTTTGGGGAATACATAGGACACATAATTAAGCGAAGATCCAAGAATTGGTCTAAGCATGATCATATGCAGACATAGTCACCAAACCAGACAAAAGACAAGCTCACATACAGGGATGATAGGGATTTGGGAATACATGGAACACATGGTGGCAAACACATAGGGGTAATTGGTGCAAACATGTTCAGAAATAATACAGAGGGGTAACATGCTTTTCTAAAGGAAAAGGAGTACATAATAAGCTAAGCCTCAATTACGAGTTTCCCAACAAAATCACAAATTGAAGTAAACTAGAAACAGGATGAACTGAAGCAATAACAAAATCATATTGTTGTTCAAACTTTGAATTGAAATTTAAACATACCAGTAAAGAGGACAATAAGCAGAATTGAAATAACAGTAGGAAACAATGGTTAGCCTTGGCTTGCAGCCGGCTAACTTAGAGTAGTAGCAAGTAGCACACAAGAGAGCAGAAAGTTTTAAGTGTGAGAGATAGAGTTTTTGAACCTAGAGTGTTCGTGTTGTGCTAATGAAACACTGGGGCATTTATAGTTTGAAAGTAGGTAGTAAATAAGGTAAAAATCAAAGTCCGTTATCAATTAAGGAACTCAAAATCAATCATTTCAGTAATTCAAGGCAAGTACTCCCATTAAGTCAAGGGAATTAACTCAAACGGTAAGACAAGTGATAAATAAGGAAGGAAATTAGTATACAACTAATAAATAAAGATTCAAATTCAGTATGTATAGGGTAGACAATTATGGCCAAGTTCAGAAGGTTCTTATTAAGGAAATAATTCAGTAAGAATAAAGTACCATAACAAATAAGGTAGGAGAATCAACTAATTTAAACATATATGGTAGAAACTTTAAGGTTTGAAAAAAGGTCTTTCAATTAGACCTTAAAATAAGGAAATCAGAATCAATCAAGGGGGAGTTATGATTCCATACTCATCAGATAAAAAGAGTAAGAACAGTTAGACATAGCAAAAAAGCAGGGTTAATAATAGAAAGCGGCAAGTCTTGAACAATCGACGAACATAATCACATAGAGGTGGTATAAGTTAGACTAAAATATCAATAAGAACACACTCGAGGCAGGGTAATCATAAAAACTTAACAAGAATCGAGTGGTCGTGCAAACACAAAACCAAACAAAGAAGATCTAAAAAAATTAGGGATTTTAATACATGAGAGTTGAAAAGCAGTAAGAACTTAGAATCAGTCGAGATATGCAAAGGATAGAAGTTTTAAACATAAAAATTGATTTAAACAAAGTGTAGAAGATATTCTGAAAAACCCTAACTTCAAAAGAAAGTAAAAACAACTTAAATCGATGTTTTTTGCAAAAGACATTCAAAACAGTGTAAAACATAGAAGGAACATTCTTGAATCGTTTAAAAATGGCACAGATCGAGGAGATGTAAACAAAAATAAGGGTTTCAGATGAAACCCAAATAGAAATGGAAGAACCTATTTAGAACCTCAAAGCTTGTAACAAATATAGAGTGAGTTTGCTCAAAAACACATCAGAGAAGCCATGAACAGCCAAAACAACAACCCTAGATACAAGTCGGCTTGGCCCAGGGCCCATAAAGGCCTCGGAGAAGATGAGCAATACAATGGAGGAGCCATTGGAAGCTTGGGGTTGAAGAGTTGTCGCCGGAAAAGAATGGAGAAGGGAGGCGGTTGAAAAGGATTTAGGGTTAGGTTGAGAGAAGAGAGGAGACAAGAGGATTCATAGGTGGCGGGATGGAAAGAATGACTATGGTTAGGGGGGGTATTAGAATTAAAAAAAGGAAAGGAGTGATATGGGTCGTTGATCTGGGAGATCAACGGCCAGGTTTCAATTTAAGTTGGATCGGGTAAATGGGTTTCAGGTTTGGGTCGGGTGTTTGGGTATGAAATTGGGCTGGGAAATGGGTTCCATGAGGTTAGTATACTCACCTTGAAAGGACATGTTGCGCCCTAACTTGGGTAGCACAAAAGTTGAAGCATTATTTATCGTCCTACACTACCTACCTCATTTCTCACCTGGATCCTTTAAAGTACATCTTTCAGAAGCCCATGCCCAAAGGAAGGCTAGCAAAATGGCAGATCTTGGTCATATAGTTTGACATTATCTATGTGACTCGGACCGCGATGAAAGCCCAATCATTGGCCGAT
Organism: Nicotiana glauca; assembly: GCA_026770625.1. Lineage (NCBI taxonomy): Eukaryota > Viridiplantae > Streptophyta > Magnoliopsida > Solanales > Solanaceae > Nicotiana > Nicotiana glauca. The sequence continues at coordinate 79,086 of MU767509.1, read as the reverse complement.
CATTTGGCCGATCATTTGGCCGAGAACCCAGTCGATGAAGAATATGAACAATTAAGAACTTATTTTACCGATGAAAAGGTGATGCAAATTGACGAGGTGCAGCAGGTTGAAAAACTAGGTTGGAAATTTTTCTTTGATGGGGTCGCTAACATGAAAGGTGTCGGAATAGGGGCCGTGCTTATTTCTGAAATAGAGCATCACTACCCTGTTACATCTCATCTTTGTTTCTATTGTACCAATAATATGGCTGAGTACGAGGCATGCATTTTGGGTTTGAGGTTAGCTGTAGACATGGTTGTACTGGAAGTCTTGGTCTTGGGAGACTCGGACCTTCTGGTGCCCCAGATTCAAGGAGAATGGGAAATGCAGGATATAAAGCTCATACTGTATCAACAATGTTTGCATGATCTTTGTCAACGGTTTCGATCAGTAGAGTTTAGGCATATTCCAAGGATCCATAATGAGGTTTTTGATGCTTTGGCTACCTTGGTGTCAATGTTGCACCATCCGTACAAAGATTATGTCGATTCTCTGCATATTCAAGTCCATAATCAGAATGCTTACTGTAAGTTGGTGGAATAAGAACTTGATAGTGAGTCGTGGTTCCACGACATCAAGGAGTACATCAGAATATGGGTATATCCAGTACCAGCCTTGGGGGATCAAAAGAGAACAATTCGACGTTTGGCACGTGAAGTTTTTTTAGTGGAGGAGTTTTATACAAAAGAACTCCAAATCTTGGATTATTAAGATGCATCGAGGCAAAGCAAGCCACGACTATCATGACCGAAGTACATTTCGGAGTTTACGGGCCGTATATGATTGGGTATGTTCTAGAAAGGAAACTTCTTTGAGTAGGTCATTATTGGCTCACCATGGAGCAAGCATAAGTGTCATCAACGCCAAGTACATGGAGATTTGATTCATTCTCCACCATCAGGATTGCACACAATGTCTGACCATGGCCCTTTGTTAGGTGGTGTATGGATGTCATCGGACCAATCGAGCTAGCAGCATCCAATAGGCACAGGTTCATTTTGGTGGCCATCAACTATTTCACTAAGTAGGTTGCAGCTAAAACTTTCAAGTCTATCACAAAGAAAGCAGTGGTCGATTTTGTTCATTCCAATATCATTTGTCAGTTCGGGATCCTAAAGATGATCATCGCAGATAATGGTGCTAATCTTAATAGTCCTTTGATGAAAGAGGTATGTCAACAATTTAAGATTACGCATCGCAATTCCACCCCATACTGCCCCAAGGCGAATGGACCAGTCGAGGCAGCCAACAAGAACATAAAGAAGATACTTCAGAAAATGGTGCAAGGTTCCAGGCAATGGCATGAAAAGTTTCCCTTTGCTTTGTTGGGTTATCGCACTATTGTTTGCACTTCAGTAGGTGCAACTCCTTATTTGTTGGTATATGGCACTGAAGTGATACCCGCAAAAGTTGAAACCCTATCCCTTTGGATTGTTGCTAAAGCCAAAACTGATGATCATGAGTGGGTCAAAACCCGTCTGGAGCATTTGAGTTTGATTGATGAGAAATGATTTGCAGCAGTGTGTCATGGACAGTTGTATCAAAAGAGAATGGCAAAAGCATACAACAAGAAGGTGTGCCCCCAGATTTGAAGTTGGCCAGCAAGTATTGAAACGCATCCTTCCACATCAGACTGAAGCAAAAGGCAAGTTCGCCCCAAATTGGCATGGGTCGTTCATCATAACGAGAGTGTTGTCCAATGGTATTTTGTATTTAATAGATATAGAAGGAAAATGTGTAGATATGGCTATCAATCTTAATACAGTCAAACGATATTATGTATGATTCCTTTGGCTTAAATTGTGTTTGTTTGTACTTGGCATGTTTTGAAGATTGGAATGATGAACGCACTTTATTCTGCTATCTAAACAATTTACCCTTTGTTACCCCTTTGAGCCTTATTAATTTTCTTTCATGCTCCTCTTTTGTAATAAGTAGAAAAGTTCAGAAACGGATACAAAAGGTAAATAAAGAAGGAAAAGAGGAAAGGATAAGAGAAACAGAGAAAGAAAAGAATGAAAAAGAAAAAGAAAAAGAAAGAGAAAGAAGGAGAAAGAGAATAGTAATAACAAAAAAGTAATTCCTATGTCATGAACTACGTTCAACCTGATTTCTTTTAAGGATACGTAGGCAGCCTCACGGTTCGTTCCAATCCAAATAAAAATTAAAAAGTCCCCAAGCAAAGAAACTGGGCAGAAGTTGTGGTTGTTGTAAGAGGTATGATTCCAAAAGTTTTAATTTTGAACCCATTCAAGCTGTTTTGAGCCTGTGCGATATCCTTTATTTCTAACCCTATCCAAAAGCCCACATTACAGTCCAAAGAAAGACCTTCCGATCGGTCTTCGAAAGATACCAAATCGAGAAAAATGAGAGAGTCTTATTGGTGAAAACCCTCACGGGCACCATAAGGTGACGGAAAGCTAGTAGAAATTAATAATGAGAGAGTCTTATTGGTTAAAATCTTCATGGGCACTGTAAGGCGACATGAAGCTGAGAGATGAACAAATGTGAGAGGTTTGTTGGTAAAAACCCTTCACGTCAATGCAAGCCAAACAAGGTCAGTGACTTGGCACAGAGATAGGGTTATAGAAATCCTAGGGCATAAAGTATGATAACTGAAAGTTGACTGGTTGAATAAGCTGGCTTGATTAATCTAAAATGCATGTCATGATCATTGGCACCAGCTGTTCCACTCAGATAAGTCTTTTTTCCTGTTGTACCTGAAACAGTCTTCCAGTTTTGGATTTTCTTTTTTTTTTTCCTAACTCTTGAAGTCATTACATTTCATTTTTTTTGGATTTATTTCTCGGATGTTTTTCCAATTCAAACCTTGTTTAAGCAAGTAAGAAAGGATTTCAAAACTTACTACCAACTTTCAAATTGCACAAAGCAAAGTGCGGCCAAAATTTACCAGAGATAGCATGATGTAAAATAGGAAATAAGGTGTCAGTGAAAGTTCCATTGGTTGAATGGTTTAGTAATCGTGTGCGAGGTACATAGGTACAGGTAGAAGGTCAGAAATGTAAAACAACAATTTGGGTGTAGAGCACTTGGGTCATCTTTGGCCAGTTCAAAGAAGCCAGTTAGAACAAAGCATGGCAGTGGATAGGCCAGTTTTAGCAAGAATTCCACAAACTAACCACTGCATTTTTCAAACTGATGAATTTTTTTTGATTAAAACAGGGGCAGGAATTGTCGTTTATTCCAAGGAACCCTCCGCGGGGAAAGCACATACCAAACAGGTTCGATCGTAAATTCTTAGAAACTTCCTAGACAATGGGACCTAGTTAAAATTCAAAACATTCATGAGTAAAAAGTTCTAACATAAGCTCTATTTAGGGGAAATATAAGTTGGTTTTGTAGTTTTTGTTCTTACGATGAGATTCAATTTGAAATTTTCAGGACCCTCATGGATAATGGGATCTAGTTTCAAGACCTTCATAGATAATGAGATTTAGCATAGGTTTCACCTTTAGGAAGTCAGATTTAGCTTTGAAGTTTTCACCTTTAAAATGAGATTTGATTTTAATTTTCAGGACCTTCATGGATAATGGGGCCTAGCTTTAAAGTCTTAGAGATATTGGGTAACATGATTTAATTAACATTTATAGATGTTCCTAGCTACCAAACTGAGGCACAAAAGTTTCTTTTGTTTTTGTCTCTTTTTGTTGTAATTAGGCACTCACCTAGAGAAACAAGGGAAGATAGTTCAAAAGAAAAGCAGTTCAAGTCTTAAGGAAAAACAGTACAAATGTTGGTAATCAGGCACCCATCTGGAGAACAAAGGGAAAGTAGCAATGTTCAAAGGAGGTCAGCAATCAGGAGCCCACCTGAAGAACAAAGGAAAACAATTCAAGTCTCAAGGAAAAATAGTGCAAATGTTGGTAATCAGGAGCCCACCTGGAGAATAAAGTGAAGCAAGTCAAGTTTCGAGGAAAACTAGTTCAAGTGTTGGAAATCAGGTGCTCACCTGGAAAACGAAGGGACAACAATTCAAGTTTCAGAGGAAAGGAAGACAGTTCAAGTGTTGGAAATCAGGCACCCACCTGGAAAACAAAGGGAAAAAAATTCAAGTTTCAGAGGAAAGGAAGAGGGTTCAAGTTCGGCAATCAGGCGCCCACCTATAAAACAAAGGGAAAATAATTCAAGTTTTAGAGGAAAGGAAGACAATTCAAATGTTGGTAATTAGGCACCCACCGATAGAACAAAAGGAAAGCAGTAATGTGCAAAGGAATACAATCCAAATGTTGGTAATCAGGCACCCACATGGAGAGAAAGGAAGTACAGTTAAAGTTATGGCAATTAGGCACCGACCTGGAGAGCAAGGGAATGTAGTTAAAGTTTTGGCAATCAGGCGCCCACCTGGAGAGCAAGGGAATGCAGTTAAAGTTTTGGCAATCAGGCACCCATCTGGAAAGCAAGGGAATATAGTTACAGTTTTGGCAATCAGGCGCCCACCTAGAAAGCAAGGGGATACATTTAGAGTTTTGGAAATCAGGCCCCCACCTGGAGAGCAGGGGAATGCAGTTAAAGGTTTGGCAATCAGGCGCACACCTGGAAAGCAAGGGAATACAGTTAATGTTTTGGTAATCAGGCGCTTACCTGGAAAGCAAGGGAATACAGTTAGAGTTTTGGCAATCAGGCCCCCACTTGGAAAGCAAGGGAATGCAGTCAAAGTTTTGGCAATCAGACACCTACCTCGAGAGCAAGGGAATACAGTTGATGTTTTGGTAATCAGTTCAAGAGCCGGCAATCAGTCACCCGCTTGGAGAACAAGGGAGTACATTCAAATGTTGGTAATTATGCACCTGCTTGGAGAATAAAGCAATTCATTTTAGAATACAATTCAAATCAGCAAGAAAGGTAGTTCACCTGGAAAGTACAAGTCTACAGGGCAGTAGAAACTGTGAGATCAAGTTGAAGATATCGATAGGATTCTTGTTATTCATAGATCATAGTTTAGTCTAACTTCTTTTATTTTGTTTTGATATAATAATGAGTTTAGCAAGCAGTAGCAACAGCCGTAAAAGTGAAATTACAGCTTTCTGGTAGTCCCAGCTACCGAAACTTCCTAAACTACACTGACATGATTCCTTTATGATATGTAGGCAATCTCGGAAGAAGGGTGCAGTCAAATCTTCCAAAAATGCTTCCCACTGACTATTTGAACGGGCCAAAATTGCTCGTATCCGCTCACTTTATCTTTGTACGAAAACTCTTCGTGTTTCCGAGCAAACAGGGGCAGCTGTGCGCACGTGATATTTACCTTATATGAATTATCCCATAAAATACAAGAAAAATAATTTTTCTATTTTTTTACAATTTTATAGGATTTTATGGGAATTTGTGCTAATTATTTGCATTTATGTGTATGTTTATTTTGTTAAAATCATGAAAAAGCCAAAAATACCATGCATTGCATTTAGGTTTTATTTTCATATTTTAAGGATTAATTAGTAAATTATTTGTTTTATTAAGAATGAAAATCACAAAAATTGGCTTATTCTTGCATTTTTGCCTTTTAGTTTTAAATTAGTAATTTCTCTTTTGACTCAGGAGTAATTAAATTTTGTAAATATTATAGTAGATAATTGGTTTAATTTTATAAATTAATTTAATTTAAGAGTTTAATTTATGTTTTTAATTAATTAAAAGGGAAAAGAAAACAATTGGAAAAGAAAAAAAAGAAGAAGAAGAATCAGAAAAGGCCGTTAGGGCCAAATTGTCAAGGCCCAAACGAATTCCCCTCAACCCGTCCAAACCACGCCCCAATCCTGTCCACCCTCCCAAGCCAAACGACGTCGTATTTTTTCAAACCCATCCAATCCGTTGATTTTTTTTATCGCGCGGATGGGAACTGGTCATGGGCATAATATAAAATTGTCTGAATCATGACTTCCACCCCTACCCCCAGTCGACCCCCTCACTTCATCTCCTCACTCCAGTTTCTCTCTAATAACCCTACATTTGTCGCCCTAAATTTCCACCATTCCAGCCGGCGGCGCCTCCTTAAAACGCCACCAAATAGCCCCAAATTCCTCTTCCATAGTCCCCACACCCCATTGAATATGAATCAAACACAAATTTCCCCGAAATCCCCACCCTTTTCTGCAAATCCCAAATCTGACACCAAATTCGAAAACCTAGTTTTGTTCCCTTTCCAGAATTTAAGCGTGCTGGTTTGATAACAAGTCAAAACTCATGCAATTCGATTGTTCTTCCTATGAATAAGCAATTGGCATTAATTTCGATTCATTTCAAAGGCTCATCGGATTCTGGCCAAATGTCTATTCCCGACATCGTTCGTCGATTCATTTTAATTTGTCAAGAAATTTCGGTGTGAATTGGTACTTTCCCCTCTCTTTTCTCACGACTCTGTTCATTTTAGTATTTTTTGTTCTTTTTTACTTGCTTCATTATTTTTTCTTGTTCTCTTTAATAGTGGAATTCATTTTAGTTTGGTAGATAAATTAGGTTTTATCGTAAAGTTCTGGATTGTTGTTTGTTCTCTTTTTTCTGAATTTGATCTTCTTTTTTGTTTGATCATTTCTGATTGTTTGGGTTTTTTGTATTAACCGTGGTCATCACTGACCCGGTTGAGAGACCCGTTCATTTTGGTCTTGCGTTAATTTGACCCAGGTTTGCATTCTGAATGTAAAAACAAGGCTGTCAGGGGGTGTTTTTGGTATTTAAGGGTAGGGAGTCATTTTCTATTGGGGGGAAGCTTCTAGAGGATAAGTTTAGAGTTGTTTTGTTAAGAGATTAGTGAGGGTAAGATATTTAGAAGAGTTAACAGGGTAAAATAATTAAGAATTAAAGGGGTAAAAGGGGGAATGGTTAGCTATGCTATGGCTGCGTTGGACTTTAACTTATCATGATCTTGGTTTAGCGAAAACTTTCCTTGATAAGTATATAGTGCCTTGGTTGTTGTAGCAGGGGTTTGGGGACGTCCCATGTTGGGTTTTGTTTTTTTCAAGTTAGTGGTGAAGTTCAGCTTGAGATTAACTCTTATCATGACTTTTGTATGCGGTGAATCTGGGGGCCCGAATTCCCCATTGTAAGGTCATCTCGCGGTCATGCCCCTCAAAGCTCGAAGCCAAGATCGAGACTCATCCTCGAGGTTCGTCTAAGAGATGATCTAAAGGGTATATTATTGCTACTAATGCAGTAGGCCATAGCGAGCAAGGGAGAGGTTCCCAAGATGTGCGACTTGGCCTGAAAAGGTTGGCCTATCTAAGGCCTATTTTCGAGGTGCCACATCTAGCCATCCTATCTTTGTACTTTAACGGTTAACACGTTTTGTATTACTAAAAATTCCCTTCCTATATAAAAAGGGATCCCTATCTCTTTGTGAGGCGGACTGATGTTGCTCCATTTCTACACAAGTGTAATAAATATCTCTTTTTCTCTCTCTCTCTTTCCTTCTAAGTTGCTCATTCTTAGTGGCCCGAGGTCGCCTTAGCATTTATTGTTTTCTTTTTTTGTTACTTACTACATTGCTCAATATTGGTAACATAAAGCTTTGCTTAATCATATCTCCGCCTGTTATCCAATTCTCGATTTCCTTCAGCAGCTCGAGCTCGGCTTGAACCTCGGCCCCGAGGTCCCCGTTGACTGACTTTGCATCCGGGCAGTAGACCTCTTTGGTTCGGTTACTGCCTCGTTTTAACTCGCTTTTTCATCATTATACTTCACATTCTTAGAACTAACTACTTTAACAACTAGCTCGGGAATAGATCATGTATTTTTAGAATCCCATTTATAAATTTAATTGTTGTTACCATTTTCACGGTAAACAGTTTGGCGCCCACCGTAGGGCAAAAAATAATAGTGATTATTTTCTTGCCGGTTTCGTTGCAAAAATGCAAGTTATCTTTCACACTTCTTCTTGCCCAAGATCTTCTCTTTCAATGCAGGACGCCCGGCACGGGTGGTGAAATGGGAAACCGAGACCTAAAAAGCGACAGGGAAGTGGACGCGACCAACCCAGGGTCTGGTGCGCCCCCGGGTACAATCAGAGCGAAAGGGAGGGGTCCCCAACATAGTATCCACATAATTACCCGAGGGACTAATGATCTCCAAGGTCCCATGTCCAAACGAATGAAAACATCCACTACAAAAGAAGCACTGGCCCGAAAAAGCTTATCCAAAGAAACCCTCATATTCCCCAAGGAAGACCTCGAGGCCATGGGGGAACCGCATAACGATGTGTTGGTGATCTCGTTTCTCTTAAACAAAACAAGGAAAAATGCGTGCTTGTGGACCCGAGTAGCTCAGCCAATATAATCAGGTCGCAAGTAGTAGAACAGCTAGGGTTGCTCAATCAAATTGTTCCCATCCCTCGAATCCTCCAAGGTTTCAAAATGATCGGAGAAGTGACGAAAGGAGAAATCACCCTCCCAATCAACACATCTGACATAACCTAGAGCACCGAGTTTCAGGTTATCGGCGGCAATATAAGGTACATCGCCTTACTTGGTAGGCCTTGGATACACAATATAAAGGCAGTGCCCTCATTCTTGCAATAGGTGATGAGGCTCCCCACAAGAGATGGAGAACAGCGGTCAGCAAAGGAAATGTTCACAGTCCACCATGAGACACCAACCCCCATACACTCGGCCTTAAATGAGGAAAGAAGCATGCAGACTCTTGGAGGCGATGAGGAAGATTTCTTCACCCCCTGAACTTTTATCACCCCCGAAGAATAGGATACAACCAAGTCGACAGATGAAGAGTTGGAGCAGACTGTTCTAATCGATAACCTCCCAGATCACCAGGTATACCTGGGAACGAGGTTGAACCCCAAACTCAAGACAGGGTTTATTCAGGTCCTTACTAAAATTATCGACTATTTTGTCTACTCCTACCAAGACATGACAGGTATCCTACCAGAAATAACCTCCCACCGGCTGAGCGTCGATCCCAAATTCAAACCCGTGAAAAAGAAGATGAAACCATAGTCTGAGGCAAAACACGCCTTCGTCAAAGAGGAGGTTGTGAAACTTCTTAAAATCAGATCCATCAGGGAGTTAAAGTATCCAAAATGGATAACTAATGTAGTGATAGTACCAAAAAAGGGGAATAAGCTAAGAATATGCATAGATTGTAAAGAGTTAAACAAATGATGCCCCAAAGATTCCTTCCCGCTGCCTAATTTTGATCGTCTGATCGATGCCATGGTCAGCCACGAGACCCTCACCTTCCTCGATGATTACTTGGGGTATAACCAGATCCAGATGAACCCCGAGGATAGGGAAAAACCTCATTCATCACAAAATATGGTACATATTTCTATAACGTGATTCCCTTCGAGCTAAAAAATGCAGGAGCGACATACCAAGGCCTAGTTAATAAAATGTTTGAGCATCAAATAGGTAATTCGATGGAAGTATACATTGATGATATGTTAGTTAAATCCATGCGTGCAGAAGACCATCTGACCCATTTGCAGGAAATTTTCAACTTCCTCAAAAACTACAACATGAAGCTCAATCCCGAAAAGTGTGCCTTCGGAGTAGACTCGGGCAAATTTCTAGCCTTCATGGTCTCAAATAGGGGGATCGAGATCAACCCCGACAAAATAAGGGCCATCGAAGAAATCACAGTGGTGAACAACGTGAAAGTCATCCAATGGCTGACTGGGCAGATTGCGGCCTCGAGGCATGTACATATCAAGGTCGTCAGACAAAAGCCACCACTTCATCGCCCTACTCAATAGAAATAGCAATGTTGAATGGTCTTTGGAATGCCAACACACCCTGGAAAAACTAAAATTGTTCCTGTCTAGCCCGCCTTTGCTACACATGCCCAAGGAGGGTGAAACACTGTACCTGTACCTAGCTGTGTAAGAAATAGTGGTTAGTGGTGTATTAGTCCTAGAAGAGCAAGGTACGCAATTTCCTGTGTATTATGTAAGCCGAACCTTAGTGGACGCCGAAACCCAGAACCCCCATCTAGAAAAATTAGCGATTGCACTAATAACCGCCTCATGCAAGCTGAAGCCTTACTTTCAGTGCCACTATATTTACGTCCTATCGACTTATCCTCTCTATAGCGTACTGCACAAACCTGAGTTATCGGGATGACTGGCCAAATGGGCCATTGAACTCGGGGGGTAAGATATCAAGTATCAACCTCGGACGGCCATTAAATCCCAAATTTTGCCAGATTTTGTGGTCGATTTCTCGCCATCCCTCGTCCCCGAGGTAGAGAAAGAAGTTTTACTAAAATCAAGAATGTTCTCTGAGGTATGGACTCTGTTCACGGATGGTTCCACAAACATCAGAGGATCTAAACTCGGTATAGTCCTAAAGCCACCCATCGACGGCTTAATCTGATAGTCCATAAAAACCAAGAAGCTAACTAATAACGAAGCTGAGTATGAGGCTATGATTGTAGGTTTAGAATTGGCCAAAGGCTTGGGGGCCGAGGTCATCAAGGAAAAATGTGATCCGCTCCTCGTGGTAAGTCAAGTGAACAAGAGCTACGAAGCCCGAGAAGACAGGATACAGAGGTATCTGGATAATATCCAAATCACGTTGTGCCGCTTCAAAGAATGGACCTTAGTCTATGTACCCCAAGAGCAGAACAGCAAACCAAAGCGGCCCGGTTCTCGCTCGATGAAAATTGGGCCTTTTATAGGCGAACGTTTGATGGCCCCCTAGTAGTATGCCTAGGACAGGGCGACATGGATCATGTGCTTTGCGATATCCACGAGGGCACCTGCAGAAACCATTATAGGATAGACTCCCTAGTCCGAAAGGTAATCAGAGCAGGCTACTACTGGGATAGCATGGAAAGGGACGCCAAGGAGTTCATCCGAAGATGCAAGAAATGTTAGAGATACGCCCCCATGATTCACCAACCCAGCAAACAGCTACATTCCGTTTTATCGCCATGGCCATTTATGAAATGGGGAATGGACATCGTCGGTCCTTCGCAACAGCACTAGGTAAAGGTAGATTCATTCTGTTTATGAATGATTACTTTTTGAAATAGGTGGAAGCACAGGATTTCAAAAAAATAAGAGAGAAGGAAGTCATCAAATTTTTATGGGAGCACATCATATGCCAATTCGAGATCCCGTTCAAAATAACATGAGACAATGGGAGGCAATTCAACGGGATCAAGGTAACATAGTTCCTTGAGGGCAACAAAAGCAAAAGAATCCTTTCAACGCCATAACATTCGTATGCGAATAGCTAGGCCGAATCCATGAATAAAACCATCACTCAAAAACTTGAAGAAAAAATTAGAAAGCACCAAGGGGAAATGGTGAGAAATGTTGCCTGAGGTACAATGGGCATATCGGGCGACTCCAAAATCAAGCACGGGAGAGACACCTATCTCTCTAGTGTATGGTGCTGAAGCACGAATACTTGTAGAGGTCAGGGAACCAAGCGCCAAATTCCGGCATGCTAGCAAAGATTCTAATCATGAGGTCATGGCAATGGCCCTCGAGCTGCTCGATGAAAGACGTGAGGCCTCACTGGTTCGGATGGCCGCCCAGAAGCAAAAAATCAAAAGGTACTACAACAGATGAACGAACCTCCAATGTTTCGGAATCGGAGATCTGGTCCTAAGGAAGGTTACTATCAATGCCCGAAACCCCAATAAAGGGAAACTAGGCCAGAATTGGGAAGGGTCGTACCATGTCCTCGGGATAGTTAGCTAAGGCTCCTATAAGCTTGCCACCATGGAAGGCAAGAGCCTACCGAGCAACTAGAATGTGTCGAAGCTCAAACGGTATTACTGTTAGGGCATCCGATCATGGAACCCTATAGGAGCTCTCGAGCGAGCATAGCACTCTTTTTCTCTCAATCAGGCTTTCTATCACGAAACAGGTTTCTTGCCGACAGGATTTTTAAAGGAGGTGACGTTCGCACACTTCGGACCTATGGGATTTCCTTTGCATACAGCCCAGCTTCGGAAAAATGACAAATGAAACTCCAACATGAGGTAATGCACCGGGCCAAGCAACCCGAGGAGCCGTACCCACGCGGGTTAAGTTCACCGTAACGAGACAATATATATTCACGGGCTATGTTTACGCCAAGCAATAAAGAATATATTTTTGGCCTTTCTTACATCGAAAAAGGCTATTTTGGCATATTTATGGCGAAGGCCTATCCACCAAATACGTCCCGAGATATTCGGAGACTTAAATGATTCGACGCTCACATGAACCTAAGGTCGAAAGTTCGGGCTCACAAAGCCCTCACAATGCAACTCTGAGTTTACGAGAATCGGTATTGAAGCTTAAACAAACTCGATGATTTGGAAATTGTTGCCAATCGCCATGCATTGGAAAATCCAAAATTGTAAGACCCTAGCAGGCAGCCTCGGTATAATAAAATCTATTCTACACAAACTGTAAGACCTCAATAGGCATGACAAACTGTAAGACCTTAATAGGCGTGAAAATCCCGAAGTTCAGGCTATATGTCACATTTGTAAGAATCCCTAAAGGGCATACCCTCAACGTAGACACCTATAACTATCACTTGGGATCGAAAAAGGCTACGGCCAAACGCATATGACTATGGTCAAAATAGCTGATACGTCCAAAATAAAGTGACTCTGGGACACCCAACTGTCTCTAAAAATACTTTGAATATACTTCGGAAAGAACAGGTTAAAATAGGCTTCCCTCAACAGGCAAAAAATCAAGCTCCAACCTCGTCGGCTCCAAATTGTTAGAGCGTAGATCTACTCGAACTACGAGCTATAAACCTTACGAGGTGCTCAAAACATCACCGGTAATGACTTGAAATTGAGGTTCTTCTAGAACCGATGATGGGTCAAGAAAAAATACTCTAAAATACCTTAACAAGGGGAAATAAATCCTACAAAAAAAGCCCACGGGCAAAAAATAGCATAAGAGCCATTGTCGCCAGCAAAGCAAGCCTACGGGCCTCATATTGAAAGGTCTCTACGACTAAACAGCGTAAAAACCATTGTCGCCAGCTTGAAAATTGACAACTTGAGGATTAAAGTGAGCACGAATCATAACTCGATTCGGAGACCGAATCTAAAATAGTTAACTAAGCAAGCCTACGGGCCACATACTAAAAGGTCTCAACAACAAAACGGCATAAGTGCCACTATCGCCGGTTGGAAACTCAAGGAGATTTAAGGCTCGATTACAGCTCAAATCACAACGTGACTGGGAGAATGGACCCGAAAAATTGCAATATGCTTGAGGGCATGACATAAATGCCACTATTGCCGACCAAAAACTCAATGAAATTTGGGGGCCGATTATAGCTCAAGTCCCAATGCGACTCGGAGACTGGACCTAAAAATTGTAATATGCCTAAGGGCATAGCATAAATGACACTATTGATGGCCATACAATCATGAAAACTTAAGGGTGGATAACAGTATTGCGACTCGGAGACTGGACCCAAAACTTTTAATATGCCTAAGGGCACGACATAACTGCCACTATCGTCGGCAAGAGAATCATGGAAATTTAAGGGTCGAGTATAGCTCGAATTTTGATGCGACTTAGAGACTGGACCCAAAGATAGTTAAACCACAATATGCTTAAGGGCATGGCTCAAACGATACCGTCATCAGATAACTAAATCTCCAGGCCACGTGCCTGTAAGGCCACTTCGACCCAAAGCATAAAGAGCTATCATTATATACCCATGTAGGCAGGAGAAAACTTGAGGGCTAATTTTAGCTCAAGTCGCAACGCGACTCAGATAATGGGACCCAAATAGTTAAAAACAGCGAATGCCCAAAGGCTCGGGATAAAAAAAAATGCCACCGTCCGATCGCGGAGGAAAGCATAATTCAGTAAAGCTCAGGACAAATCTGACCCAGAGACTCAATGCAAAACGAGTGAGAAAAGTTGCGAGACCCCCCGCGGCCATTCACATTAAAGGCCGTATTAACCAGCCTAAACGGGCCACAAAGCTACATTGCGAATTCAATGTTCTCTCGCCAATAAAGGGACAAAGTCACAAGATTTATCCTTATACATATGCCAAAATAAAAGCACCATATACAGACAAGGAGATCAACAGGGAAAACCAACATAGCCTAAATTTATTGCCAAATCGACGGCCTCAAAGGTTGCATCCAGGCAGTTACGAATCTCCTGGTAACCCCTTCTCGTTTGCTTCTCCTCTCACCAGAGATCTGCCACCATTTTTAACATCGCTCGACCTGCTTTCCAATGCACCCTAAGTTGTTAACCTTCGAAGGTGTAGCCAAGCACGGTTCGCGGCTCGTGGTAAAGACGGGTCTACCCCCTCAAAGGTCCTCTCAACATAACAATCTTCAACGACCGCTCCTTCCCCGTGTAAAGATAAAAGTGCCCCGGCCTCGGCTATAATCCAAAACAGTGCGGCCACCAGTGTAGAAAAAAGACACTTGTACTTGCCACTATCCTCCGTCGCATCCTGAAGCTGACGCTCAATCGAGGTGACTCTCCTCCTAAGCCTATCCCTTTCAGAAACCACCTCGTCCACATGGAAACTAAGCTCGAAGACTTTAGTATCCTTGGCCCGAAGCTCAGCTCTTAGTAAAAGTTTCTCCTTCTGAAACTGCATGGATTAGGGACCAAGGAGTTAAAAATAATAAAATCCCCTGGAAGCTCAAATAATAGTGAGAAAAGGGGATGAATAACCTATTCAGTTAAAAGGGATTTCTCATGTTCGCGACAGCTCACCTCATCCTGATACTGGGCGAAGGCCTGGTTATAAAGTGCTTCAGCTTGAAATCACGTTAAAGAGTTAAGGGAATAAAGATCGGGGTGACCAAAAGCAAAAAATAAGGATGAATAAAGTTACCTGCTCACAAAGCCAGCCTATCTCGCCGAAAATAAAGGAATTGTTGATCTTAGAGCTACCCTCAAGAGTGATCGCCGGCCTCCCGAGTGCGTCTCCACCCTCGATCAGTGCTCATGCCTTGGGAAGATCCTTACGAAGCTCGTCTCGCACTCTAAAAGATGGGATTGTTCCCCCTTTTGTGGAATCAACAATAACAAACGGGCCAACAGGGTCGGTCTGAATGTCCGCCCCCCCCCCCCCCCCCCCCCCCACCCC
>MU767509.1:0-63019 GCA_026770625.1 Nicotiana glauca | reverse complement strand
CCCCCCCCCCCCCCTCCGGTCATCCCAAGGCCCCGATCGAGGCTACTTCAAATTGCCTACTAAAGGTATCCCGATTTGAGAAGGACTTCCGCCACCTGATGAGTCAATACCAGTGCTTAATAACCCATTATATTTGGAACTTACCATAATATTTTGCTTCCTATCGGGCTCGGGACAAATCCTGCCCTGCACTATCATTATACAGGCAGATCGAGTATAGACGTCCAACCCAACCCTACAGATCTGGCATCGCTCCAGGATAGACTGTCGCGGCTGAAAAGATAATAAAGAAAAAATAGAGTGAGGGACGTAAAGAGAAATCATCAAAGGGAGGCAGAGGCCCTGCATCCACTTACGCACGGTGTTCCACTTTTTAGAGAACGACATCCCTTCCATTGGGATCAGGTCAGATGTCCTCACTCAGAAAGATCGGCTCAATCACCCGTCGTCCCCAAATTCCTCGGTATAGGTGAAAAGGGATCTCGGAGCTCGATAGCAAAGTTTGATTAAGTCCTCGCGAAGGAGGCGAGGGTTATACATCCGGACCAAATGATTCAAAGTAAAAGGCATTCCCTCTATCATGCTCGAATAATGCCTGATCACATAAACCATACTCCAAAACGAAGGATGGATCTGACCTAGAGTCACCTGGTAACTCCAGTAGAAATCGAGAATCACGAGTTCAATTCGGGGCGAAGACGGTCCCGCTGGTCCTAAAGTAAATAGGTAGGTATACACGCTCAGAAAATGATCCTTATGAGCCGTAATATCTTCATCCTGAGCGGGAATCTCTACAAGCACGACATTCTAAAAGGTTTTGAATAGGATCCAAAAAGGAAGAAGCAAATATTTATAAGAGCATCGTGGGTACATTAAAGGGAGCCAACCGCCACAGTCAATGATGGAATCCGCAGTAACGTCGCACATAGCATGCCTTGACTGCCCACAATCGTTCTCAGGGATGCCAGAGGAAATAGGAGTTCAGGATCATTTCTCATCGCTTCCCGTCACCTCCACTCTAAGAAATGTGGAAACTATCTGTATATGGCAAATCCGGGGGCCCGAATTTCCCATTGTAAGGTCATCTCGCGGTCATGCCCCTCGAAGCTCAGAGCCAAGATCGAGACTCATTCTCGAGGTTCATCTAAGAGCTGATATGAAGGGTATATTATTCCAACTAATGCAGTAGGCTGCAGCGAGCAAGGAGGAGATTCCCAAGATGCGCGACTCAGGCTGACAAGGTTAGCCTATCTGAGGCCGATTTTTGAGGTGCCACATCTATCCGTCCTATCTCTGTACTTCCACGGTTAACATGTTTTGTATTACACAACATTCCCTTCCTATATAAAGGGGTACCCCCACCTCTTTGTGAGGCAGTCTAATGTTGCTCCATTTCTCCACAAGTGCAATAATATCTGTCTCTCTCTCTTTCTCTCTCTCTCTCTCTCTCTCTCTCTCTCTTTCCTTCTAAGTTGTTCATTCTTACTGGCCAGAGGTCGCCTTAGCCTTTATCCTTTTCTTATTTGTTCTTTACTACTTTGCTCAATATTGGTAATATAGAGCTTTGCTTAATCATATCTCCGCCTATTATCCTATTCCCAATTGCCCTCAGCAGCTCGAGCTCGGCTCGAACCTTGGCCCCGAGGTCCTCGTCGACTGACTTTGCATCCGGGCAACAAACCCCTTTGGTTCGGTTACTGTCTCATTTTAACTCACTTTTTCATCATTATACTTCACGTTCTTAGCACTAACTGCTTTAACCAGTAGCTCGGGAATAGATCACATATTTTTAGAATTCCATTACAAATCTAATTATTATTACCATTTTCACGTTAAACAGCTTTACTATTTTAGGGTTTTGGTTTTAGTACTTGAATAAATTTAGAAACTACTGTTACATTGTAATACTTAGTTCGATGTATAGAGTATTTCGTTATGCGTATGAATCCAATAGCAGCTTAGTAGTAGTTTGAATTTCTTAAATGCATATGGCTTGTAGCTAATTTCAGCAAATTGATATCCACGTTTAGTATTGTATGCGTGTGCCTAAGGCAATAAAATTTAGAATTGGTCCTGTAGAGTTAGCTTTCCTAATACGAGGCCTAAAACTATCAGATCCAGTTCTCTTTGGGTCTTGGGCATAATCTCAGGCCCAAAGGTCTTCGGCCCTGGCATATCCTGTGGCCCGTTTAGATTTTTATTCTAAAATGCATTTTTTTTCTCCTTTTGTCTTTATCTAGGTTCAAACTCGGATTTTGTTAAGTTAATTAGCCCTAACTTGGTAAGTGTTTATATGCTGACAATGGGAGATGCTTTTCATTGTTAGAAGTTCATTATGAAAAGTCTAGGCTTAAGGTTGGCCCAATCTCCGGCCAAACCAGTTGGGCATATACGATTCATGCCTATCGTTTGGCTTGTCTAAGCCCAAGCCCCATTAGCCCTATCTGCTCTTGTTATTTCTGCAGTAGTTTAGGCTTGTAACTCGCTCATTATTACCCCAAAAATAATTCAAGGACTAGTATGTATATCAAGCATGTTTTGTTGACTAATAGCTCAAAATTTTTCCATTTTATTTAAATAAGTATGTTTTTAGGCTTTAATCCAACATTTTCTTAACAAAAAAATTGAGGTGTGTCATATCAAACAAGACCTATAATTTATGGCCCTAATAAGACTAAATCAAAAAAACACTTGAAGAAAGAGATTTGAAGCATGCCATAAGCAAATTAAATCATCTATGGCCCTCACAAATGTTATAATTTAGATACTAAAAATGAACTTTGTAGTTTGCTTTAGGAGCGTTAATTATATAACTACCATGGCCACTATTAAAATCCGGGTGTACATTTCATGTGATCCATTTCTAATTTCTAAACAGGTTAAATAGAATGTGTCGTGAACCACAGGTGCATTTCATGTAGCATGGCTTACGATGTAATTTAAATAACCTTGAATTTTTCCCAAAATATTAAAAGAGGCTAAAAGTTTTTTTTTTTTAAAAAAGCACATAGGTTTAAAGGTGTTTTAAAAAATCAAGTGATTAGACCAATGTTAATGGTTAAGTGACTGTGCTAAAACCACAGAACCCGAGAATGCCTAACACCTTCTTCCGGTTTAATAGAATTCTTTACCCGAATTTCTGTGTTTCGCGAACTATAAAACATAGTCAATCTTTCCTCGATCTGGGATTTGAACCGGTGACTTAGGACACCATAAATTATCTCACCTGGCAGTTGGCTCCCTTTAATGTACCCACGATGATCTTATAAATATTTGTTTCTTCCTTTTTGGATATTATTCATAACCTTTTAGAATGTCGTGCAAATAGAGATTCCCTCTCAGAATGAAAATATTATGGCTCATAGGGCTGGTTTTTTGAGCGTGTATACCTACCCATTTACTTTAGGACTAGCAAGATCGTCTTCGCCCCCAATTGACTTTTTGGTTCTCGATTTCTGCTGGAGTTACTAGGTGACTCTAGGTCAGATCCATCCTTCATTTTGGCATATAGTTTGTATGATCAGGCATTATTCAAGCATGATACAGGGAATGCCTTTTACTTTGAATCATTTGGTCCGGATTTATAGCCCTCGCCTCCTTTGCGAGGACTTAATCAAGCTTTGTTGTCTAGCCCCGAGATACCTTTTCACCTATACCGAGGAATTTGGGGACGACGGGTGGTTGAGCCAGTTTTTCTAAGTGAGGACATCTAACCTGATCCCAATGGAAGGGATGTCGTTCTCTGAAAAGTGGAATGCCGCACATAAGTGGATGCAGGGCCTCTGCTTCCCTTTGATGATTTCTCTTTACGTCCCTAACTCTCTTGTTTTTTCTTTGCCTTTTCAGCTACGACGGTCTATCCTAGAGCGATGCCAGATCTGCAAGGTTGGGTCGGTCGTCTATACTCGATCTGCCCGTATTATGATCGTGCATGGCGGGATTTGTCCCGAGCCCGGTAGAAAGCAAAATCTCATGGTAAGTTCTAAATATCATTGGATTTGTCCGGAGCCCGGATGGATCTAGCCCTTCGTTGAGGCTTTCCTTTGTCGAGCATACTCGCGTTGTCTCGCTATGTTCATTAATATGTAGGCCATTGCTGCTACTGTTGGCCCGAGGTAGTGATGGGTGGGGAGTCGGTCTCTCTCTCATGTAGACAGCATTCAGATTATACACCACTGCTCAAAACGGGGATCAGATTATACACCGCCGCTCACCTTCATACCTCATCTCGGTGTGGAACCCTGTTCTAAGTTGGTGGTTTGCTCGACTTCATGCTCCAAGAAGTGAATTCAAAATAGCCGTGCAAGCGGGGCCGACGGTTGTTTGGTCCGCTGTCTCTTTGAGGCTCTTCTATCCAACGAGGGTGCTCGACCTTCAGAGAGCTATTGCATTTTTTCATCCCTACCCACTCCATGGCTTACCCTTTGGGGATAGCAGTATGGAAGTCCAGGGCTGGGCTTCCAAGGGCTCTTTGAAAGATATTTCTTTGAGGTCATGCGCCCAGAGGAGGTGGCACCCAGAGGTGCTGACGCCAAGGTGGGTCTTCGAGCTCTTAGGCTAGGACCTAGGACTTTACTATATGTACCCCTTGGTTTCTTTGCTTCTGTGTAGAGACCTTTCGCGGGCTTTGTAATAATATGTAAGGATCCTCGGGGTCGTTGTAGATGGAATTTTATGAATATGAATACATCCCTTTGATTTCTACTTTTGATGTTTGTTTTGTGACTGCATGTTTTCATACCCCTCAAAGCTTTTTAAACACCTTCTTTTACTTCTTGACTGCTGATATTCGACTTGGGTGCGAGCATTCTTTTTGCCTCTCTATTTATCAACAAGGGTCTCTTTCGAGCCCATCATCGTACCTCGGAGCAATCCCGAATTTTTGGGGCCTTCGAGGGTGTTATCCTGGATGAAGGCCAGCTTTGGGTACCGGGAGGTCCCCTTTGATCTTTGATACAAATAGCTTCCTCCAGAAATGTATGGGATAGATTTTTTGTTTACGAGTTGCCTACACTCAGGCACTGATTCGAACCTTTGTGAGGCTTTTGTGATTGGAGCTTCTTGAGTTTATTAATCTTCTTTATAAAAGGAATCATGATATCATATACTACTTCGCGTTGAGACATGGCATTGAAAGCTTCCCAAAGTACGAATTCTCTTCGTTGAGGACCCTCGAGGTAGGATGCTATCTCGAGCTTGGAAATAATACAGACGTCTCCTTGAGTCTTGGCTTCTAGTCGAAGGATACATTCGGGATCAGATATCATCCCGTTGATTTATACTGATGTCGTAGGCATGTCGGGGCTCACTCCGGGTAGGCAAGTTGTTGCTTCTCCTCGCATATAAATAGGGCAGTTTTGGCTTCTTCGCAGGACTTCGCTATTTTTAGGTAGTTGTTCTTCCACCTTGGCATAGGGTTCCTCATTTCTCCAGGTGCAAAAATTGTGAGTGCACACCCTTGCTTCGATCTGCTAGTTTTACCATAATCATGGAAACCACTTCGGGGACGGCATGGCAGAGAATGGAGAGTGTTGTTCCCGCACTCGGGACTCGGATGAGTTCGTTTTGAAGACGGTATCTTTGATAGGGGGGAGCATTTGGATATTGTGAGAAAATACTGTCGATGGAGTGAGGGGATAGCGCTGCAGGTGCTTCCCCTGAGAGAGAGTATTATGGACTCCACTGATAGATTCTTAAGCGTATACCTATATCCTTTCGCGTTTGGCCCCCTTGACAGGCTCATGCTTGACTTTCGCTTGAAGTATTGGGTTACTTTGGTGCAGATACATCCATCGTTTTGGTGGGTGGTGCTGATGATGAGGTCCTTTACGGAGAGAGCTGGACTTGAATTCATGCTTAGTCACCTTGTCAAGCTGTATCGGCCCTTTCATCACTAGGTCCTACTAACCCTGAAGTGTTATTCGTCCACACCCTTCATCGTCGATGATGAAGAGGAGGAGGGTCGAGAATGGGCCAGTTGGTTCGTCCGGATCCGGACGATTGACATTATCCCCGTGGAGTTTTTGCCATTTCCTGAAGGGTGGAATTATGCACGTGAGTGGAGCATCTGGTGCCTTTTCAGATTGTACGTATAGCGAAAGTCAGTTGAATAATAGTGTTTTTACCTTGTTGTTGCAACTTCATGGACACCGAATGAAATCTCTAACCTGCTCGGATGGGTCCGGAGGCTGGTGACCCACTCGGCTTCCGATGAGCATTGGTGGCGAGCTGTGCTTTACGTCAGATGGGGGGAAAAATACCAAGGTATGTGCGCTTGTTTCCTTTGCCTTGTCTTCATATATTCAAGGTAACATTTTCCCCTTTTGCTTGTACTCGATTTGCCGCTTGTAGATGTCAGCGGTTTCTTAGGATGAGCCAGTGCTCTTCCGATGAGGGAAAGGAGTTGTTGGCCTCAGAACTGAGGGATAATGGCGATAAGAGGTGTCAGCACCCATGAGGTGATGGAGTTTTTAGTGGTGCTGATAGGGCTAGTGTTTCTAAGGAGAGGCAATCGTTTGTGTTTACTGCCCCCGTAGTACCTGATTCCAGGTCGGCAATGCCTTCGAGTGAATATGCTTTGCTTGAGGCCGTTCCTCCTGAGGCATATGTTCCAACTTCAAGGAATTTCGTCGGCTTAACTTTGTGGTAAGTTTAGGCGCAGTTTCTTTGTAGTCCACATTTTTCACCCATCATTGAGTTTTTCTTCTGCAAGCATGTGACAAGCTTACGTCTGAGCTGGTCCGTCAAAGGGTCAAGCTTCAGAAAATTCAATGTGAGGAGCATGAAACTTTTTGCAGCTCAAGCTTTTGCTCTCTTCGGCGTCTTTAAGTTAATGCCCTTTTTTGTTATATCAGCTGCAGAAAAAAAGGAGGAGGCTGTGGAGCACCTTAAGCGCTGCATGTGGTGAGCTGAGGGCTCAGGTGCAAGATCATACTTTAGAGGAGACAAGCGCCTTGGCCAAGGTCCCCTCCCTTAAAGTCCAACTATGCTTGGCTCGAGATAATGCCAAAGTCCAAGAAGATATGATCGAGAAATATGAATCTGAACGTTCGAATACCAGGGTCAAGATAATTGATGCCCGAGCTAAGGCGATGCCCAGTCAAACACACGCTGATCAGGAGATGACGATTCGTATGAAGGATGTTGCGGATGCTCAAGCCGCACTGAAAAGAGCTATCGACCGGGAGAAGATGATCAAGGAATATATCTGTTGCGGATCCCGAAGAGAAGTACTCGAGTGAATTGGCATGAGGGGCTTCATTCTTTCTGATGAATTGGATCGAGCAAGGGTGGACGAGCGTGACGCATGGTTATTTCTTGATGATGGGGTGGAGAGTGAGCCCAACAAGATGTAGCTCTTCGGAATAGATCGTAGATTGCGTCGTTTTGTTGCTTTGTTTTTTATACATGTAGAACATGTCTGTTTAAGAATAGTGGATCTTCTTTTTGGGTATGTAATATAAGAGGATACTTTGAAGCCCTATTTCTTTTGCATCTCTTTTCTGGTATAGCCTTCGACCAGGCAAGCTAGTTCCGATGCCTGGCGGGATCCTCGTAGGTTCGGAACCAATCGGACGGGCCCGGGGCTCCTAGGTGCGATTCTTGACGCAAGCAAGGTTGCAGTTGTTGATACCCAATTTTTTCCTATATTTTTTTATACGTAAAATACCATTCAAAAGAGCATGTGTATTCATATATAAGCATTTTCCGAGACTATATAATTTTTCCTTAATTTTTAAAAGATTTTTAATCAATTTACTAACATATTTTATTAAGAAAAACCCAATAACTATACCCAAAATTATCACTTTTGGTGATTCATTTATTGGAGTCTTATGTTTATAAAAAAAATTATAGGTAAGGTATTTTTACAAATTTTTTACAAATTTATTTGGTATTTTTAAGGATAGAATTTGCGTAATTGCAATATTAGCCATTTTTAGGTTTAAATTCGTCTCGTACTCATAAAATGAGATTTTATATTTTTAAATTGATAATTATGTATTATAAATCATTTTTATGCTTTTAATTTATTTCCAGAAATTAATTTACTATTTTTATAATTTTAAAAGGGAGAAAACTTGCTATTTAAATAACAGACCAATTTATTTCAATTTTAGCCCAAAATCTGGCCCAATTCAACCCAGTCCCCAAACCTGAATTAAACTGACCCAAGACCCCACGCCCAATCCTAAAACTACCCGACCCAACCCGGATCAAATCTTCGCCATTGATCAATTTTGATTAATGGTTTAGAACCACCCTTACCTTTTTAACCTAACGACCCCCCCAATACCCCTTATTTTCCCTCACTTGTCTCTATCTCTCTAACTTCTGGTTCTCTCTAGAACCTTCCTCCTCCATCCCTCTCCGATAAGTTTTATTCCTCCTTTCTAGCCACCTTCTGACCTAAACCCATGGTAGTTTCGCCACCTATCAAGCCACCTATAGCTCCTCAAGTTTGATTTACTGAAGTTGTATGACTCGAACACGAAGAGTTGGGGTTCAGACCTTTGTCGACACAAGTTCCACGGCCATCTCCGACCCTGTTCTGGCAACCTATGTCTTTTTCGAAGCCTGGTCTCGACTCCTATTGTTTAGATCGGAGCCTTCCTCATCCTTTGGGTTCCTCTTAAAACCCTAGTTTCAAATTTTTTCTTATCTCTTAGATCTGTTCCAGATCTATGCTCTCTTTAAGCTTTTAAAACATTCTCTTGACTTTTCTTTCAAAAACTACTTTTAAAAACCATATCTTTTTTCGATCTAGGTTTTTCCTGAGATTTTTATATATTTCTCTAATTTTTTGTTTCTTTTGTGTGTTTCTTCTACTGTATTTGCCTCTGCTATGTTCTTGTATATTCCTCTACTGTGTTTTCGTATTTTCCTCTTCTGTGTTTTTATGTGTTTCTTCTATTGTATTTTCCTCTATTCTGTTCTAGTTAAGTTTCTTGTAATACTTCGAATGCTTATCCTACTGTCCGTATCAATTTTTCCATTATGTTTTGTACTAGTTTCTTCTACCATATTTTCTTTGAGCATCTACTGTGTTTCGCATGTTACTCTTCTACCATGTTTCTCATGAGTTTCTGTTGCTCGAAAGAACATGTTAAAGGTTTCAGTTCTTTTCTGAAACCTCTGAACTTGTTTCGACTTAATTACTTGTCCTCTTATCTCTGCACTCGATGGATGGTACAAACCCTAGAATATGGGGGTTCTTCCAAGCTTGGAAATCACTGGCTATATGATTTGCTTGAACTAGTTTTATTTCAAAAACCCTAACTCTTTCAGACCTATTTCGAATCTCTGAACTGAGCTTTGAAATCCTTGTTTTTCATATGATTTTGACTTTTGTTAAAATCTTCTAAGCTCTTTTGCACTGATACCTTTGTATGCTACTAGATGCTACTTCTCTTTTACATGGCTAACTTATGTGACAACCATGTTTCTATAGTCTATTTACTACTGATTTTGCAATGACACGACACCTTCCTTCATGCTTGACATGTCTGTACGCTCTTTATATGTGATAAACTTTCCTCCAAAATAGCTTTTTAATTTGTGATTAGTTCATACTTCCTTCTGAATAGGTCTGATTGATTTCTTTCCATTGTTTGTTGATTTCCCTCTGATTCGATTTAAGTTAAAACCTTTCTCAGCTTTTATGACTTGGTTCATTCATGGACCAATAATTACAAAATCTCATGCTTTTGATTTTACCTGCTATTAATTGATTTTTTTACCTTATTTATGCAACCGCATATTTCAAAATTCTATCCTTAAATAACTTTTTATGTATTTACCCCTAATTGCCTACTTTGCACAAAAGAAGCTTGTTTGATTTGTTTCCTTAAATAACTTTACCGTTTGAATCTGAATTCCTTAATTAAAGGAAGTTTTGTGAGATTATTAATTGATAATCAGTTCCTTAATTGTTTTCTTACCTTATTTCTGCCTAACTTTCACACTATAAAGGAACGACTCTCTCCCAAACACACCAACACACATTCACAATCTTTCTGAACTCACATTTATACACAATAGTATTCTCTCTCCCTGTCTGCACTGTGGTCTGTTTACACGACCTATTGCTTTTCTCAATTTATCTCTTTGAAACTGGTGTGTCCGAATTTAATCTTTAGCACCACAAAAATGTGTATTTACTGCTTTTCCATCCATGTCTACTTATTGTTTTTGCAGAGTTCAGCACTTAAATTAGCATGTTGACTTCATTCTTTTTATTTCTATTATGAATCCTAAAACCCCTGCCCCATATGTGTTTGAGCTATGGTTTAAGGCATGGCAATATTCAAATTATTGTCCATGAACTAAGTTTGATCCTTTGGAATCCCAGCCTCTAATAGTGTGATCTAGCAAGCTTAGGAGCATACCAGAACTCTCCGTTGCTGGGTATGCCCATAGCCTGCCTTGCCTCTTTCAATTTTCCCTTCCCCCTGAACCCTTATGTGTACTATTTTGTAACTACTTCTCTTCCCTTTTCCCTTCTCAGAATTTTGTTCCTGCATTTGTACTCTCTCCTAGTTTTAAGTTCTGCCCCCCCCCCCTCTCTTGTGAGCCCTGCCTTTGGACCTTGAGTTCCCTCTGAACTTGGACACTTGAGGGTTGGCCCTTTCCGCACCGCACTATGTTTTAATCTAGTGATAGTGCATTGTCACATAGATATCATACCTATAGTTTCTTCTGCACTTCTTATGTAGATATTATGCCTATAGGTATTCTGCATTCTCTCATATAGGAATCATGTCCACGAATAATATATGCCTATAGGTCTTTCTGAATCTTGTATATCCATTCTTCACCAGGCAGTCATGTTTATAGGTCTTAATCAATCAACTGTAGTTAGATATCATGTTCATAGGCCTTAAATGAAACTCAGCATCTAGATATCATATCAATAAGGCTTCTGCATTTTACCATGTCTATAAAAGGATTTAAAATCAACAACGCATAGAAAGTATGTCTATAGGAGCTATTAATCAATTCTGAATCGCTTCACTCGCTTATAAGTCAAAAACTAGTAATAACAATGTGCTATCATCTGCAGAACTTAAAACCTTTTCGCTAAAACTTGCTTTTCTTTAATAATCTAGCAACCTCTCTTAACCATTACGCATTTAGTTTATTTCATTGTTTCTGAAATTAGTAGATATCATGCCTATAGGATCCTCGTCCAACACTTAGGCAAGCCTTAGGATAAAATTATAAACTGAATCTGTTGTTATTAACTACAACCAGCAGGCAGGCCTGATTCAGGCTTCTTATTTGAATTATGTAATAAATCTGTCTGCCTCAACTTTTAAGTTTGATTATCTTAAACAGTATGTGTAAATCATGCTAATTACTTTCTTTCTCTATTTAAAGGAGGTATATTTGAGCCTTACTTGTTATGTGTTTCCCCCAACTTGATATACGTGTTTTGTATGTCGCTTTAGAATTTTGCCTTTTAAAACTACAAATAAGCCTAATCTCCCTTTCCCTTAGGATTAGTAGTCCTAAATGCCTCCGAGACTGATAGGATTGGGACGGGTAATAGAATGCAATAAGTAAACGAGACCATCACGCGCTTTAATACCTTAACGTGGTAGGGAAGGGTAGATATGGTGGTAGGGAAGGTAGATATGGATATGATGACCATGCGATAACATCTCGTGTAGCCCCTTATTGAGGAGTGATTACCAGATGTGTGGGGTGATCAATATTATTCACAAACCTATGACCCCCTTCCCTTTGATTCTTTGTTTCTTTGCTTCTTCCCAAATTTCAAACTATTTCTTTAAGAAAAATCAGCTTTCTTTCTAATTTCATTTATTTGTAGCCATTATGTGAAAATCCACTTTTATTTGAAGTTTTATTTGCCTATATGTTATTTGCACTTACGTTCACAATAATAGTCTGGCCGGGAACCACACTAGTGGATCCTGAGGGGTGCCTAACACCTTTCCCTTGGGATAATTTCAAGCCCTTACCCAATCTCAGGTTACCCAACTCAAACCCTCTCTAGTGTCCTAATGCACTTTAATCATTAGGTGGCGACTCTTCAATTCAAACCCAATTCCCAAAAGGAAACGAGTTATCTTCCCAATTGTCATAAACCCGATTTTGCGAGAAAAAGGGGGCGCGACAGCATGGCACCTCTGTTGGGGATATCTTTTAGGATTTTACCATTTCAGGCTATTTATGACTTTATGCTTATTCATATGTCTTTATTTGCTTAATGCCTTTAAGTATTTAATTCCATCTTCTACTACAAAACTGACTTGTATCTTTGTTTCTTTCTTTTATTTCTTTTACTGCTTTCCTTTATTACCGTTTTAAATTATGAAGAATTGTTGTAATTATTGCATTTATAACGTGTAAATACGTGACAACTTTTTTTAATTATTGCATAATCATGTTTTCAACATCATATTCCCCTCGTGCTAAAAAAAATACCATAGCAACGATTATAATGAGTGATTGCGCCATTCCGATATTATCACCCCCTAAATTCGGCAAAGGTATATTTGTGGCAAAACCAGTCGATCAACGGTGTAGTTGAAGGTTCCGCGCCTTTCCCACTTATGTTGTCCACTCAAGTACAAGTCTAATACCCCATAGAAACCTCATTCTGTTTAATTGTGCATGTATCATGGTCAAACCTAGCCGAGTGAGTTATTTTGTCCGCATAATGATTCTTTAAGACAACCTTGTCCAAAGTCCATTGTGTTTCCCTAAAACCCAAATGGACACTACCATGTTTTGTGTATTTATTTGGAGAACTAAATATTTTATGCCGATTATAGGT
The DNA here is from genome assembly GCA_026770625.1 of Nicotiana glauca. Classification (NCBI taxonomy): domain Eukaryota; kingdom Viridiplantae; phylum Streptophyta; class Magnoliopsida; order Solanales; family Solanaceae; genus Nicotiana; species Nicotiana glauca. The sequence continues at coordinate 50,217 of MU767509.1, read as the reverse complement.
ATTTAATAGACGAGTCTGGTGGAGGTAAGGGCCTAACCTTTTTGTCTTGCAGAAACATAAGGCACGAAGTCCCCATATTCGTCATGGTCACCAACATACACCCAAAATTGCTAAGCTGGTGGGAGGATCTTCATTCCAGTGATCAGATAGCTAGGAAATCTACCTTTTCTCCTGAAAATCTAACCCAACAACAAAATCATAGAAGCTGCCACTCTATTATGGGATTGTGATAGGTTCGTGTTCTTCTTCAGGGATATTGGGATGACACCCTTGCTCGAGGAAATAGGAGGACTGGCTGGTATACCATGGGAAACTCCGGGTTTGTTAATGCCAAAACACCGCAAGGGTAGAGGTTTTCTCAAAATGATGGGTAGAAAGAAAAATCCAAACTTGACATGTTTGAAAGAGTCGTACATTCCCTTTGATTATTTGTACGAGAGGTACGGTCACAGCAAATCTTACCGTACATATCCTGATGAGTTTGCCTTTACATCATTAGGGCATATCCACCGAAGGGTCTTTGTCTTCACGTTTTGCTTCTTAGGGATGATAGTGTTTCCAATGAAAAAAGTAAGGATCCATACCAGGCTAGCTTTGGTCACCAAAACTTTAATGGAGGGAGTTGGTGGGCAACCATTTAGCATAGTGCCCATGATCATTGCTGAGATATAACGAGCCTTGGAGAAGTGTAAACAAGGAACCAAACACTTCGAGGGATGCAATTTGCAACTCTAGCTCTATATCATGGAGCATCTCCAAAAAGGTGAATACCGACAAGAGATCCAGCATAGGGACTGGGACGATCATATAGCCTTCCATCAGCCAAGGAGGATAAATTACATGCCAACATGTTTGCTCAGTCGGAAGATGCCAAAGGATGGGTAGAGCTATTTTAAGACCTAAAGGAATACCAAGAACAATGGATGTTCGAATGGTTCCCTACTGAAGAATTCATCATAGTTCCCTACTGAAGAATTCATCATAGTTCCCTACTGAAGAATTCATCGCCCAATCTAGGTATGTGACATTTTTGATACTGATCGGTTTGAGAGGAACCTACCCGTATGTCTCTCTCCGAGTTATGAGACAGGCTGGTAGAAAGCAGGTTATACCAAGGGTCGACAAGATGAGTCACTTCTGGGCCGACTTTCAGGATGATGGTTACCCTTACAAGTGCCAAACTCAGCATATGTGGCACTGCAAAATCTTCATAGGAAGGGATACCATTGAGCCAAACAGATACCATGTCGTTTGTAATCCATACTATCCAGGCTGGTTGGAGGATAATCATAATGGTCTGGGTCAACCCGGGTTTGTTCGAGGTCACAGGATCATCGATTAGAAGGCTGAAGCACTGATCAAATACAACCAATTGCGCAAGAGAATTCGGGAATGTGAAGCGAGCACCATGAGATACAAGAAGCCCACCAAAAACAAATTGAAGAATGGAAAGACATGGCTGTCAGTGCCAACAAAGGACTGGGATACTTGGAGCTGGGTTTAGTGGATCTGGAAAGGAAATTTCTTAAAAGAATTGAGGAATTCCAGAATGCTGAAGGAAACGAGGGCAGACACATAGCCAGAGCTTACCTGCTGCTGGGACTTCGCGAGCTAGTGAATCTGTTTGATGGAGCCACTGATGCCGGGACTTCGCGAGCTAGTGAAGCTGTTTGATGGAGCCAAAGATGCCGAGTCTGGGGAAGGTCCTTCTGGGACCAAATAGATAGGAGTTTTTTTTTTTGCTTTGAGAAATGTTATAAGGCCTATGGCCATTAGTGACTTTTATTACCTGTTATTTAGTGTCGATTGGGGATTCGTCTACTTTTATCAATAAAATGAGGCATTTAGCATTCTATGTTCTCCGCATGAATTTGTCGCTAGGCCTACCTCGGGCACAAAGAGATTCCCCAAATTAGGACACGATTTACATTCTTGCACTATGTGTTTAAATATCACAATATTTTTTCCCTTTAATCCTCACTAACTTGTTACCTTTTTGTTTTTTTATTCTTCTATTTGATTCCCTTCCCGAAAGGTTAGCTCGTGCACTCTGGCATCGTCAGCCTATTCCACAAGATCCAAAAGCCCTCCATCCACTCCTCCTCCTAGTTCTATCAGAAACAAGAACAAAGGAATGATGGAAGATTTGAGCAACACCAGAAAGGAAAACTCAACTGAACAGGTAGAGGTCTCTCATGGTACTCAGGTTTCTAAAGAAAGTACGTCCCAACTTGAGCAAAAACTATTGAAATTTCAGGAGGAACTTGACCAATTTTGGAACTTGGCAAATCTGTCATTTTTCCTCACTACCCTATATGTCAACCCCACACCTCCACAAAATATCCCAAAAAGACAAAACCATCCCGCTCCTCACCTCTACTGCAATACTTGCCACACTTCTAGCAGTAATCCGCTGCTTATCCTAGAACCTTTAAACTCCACAAATGACCACTTTCACACTCATCATAACACCCCCATCTATGTGGAAACCATGCCACACTCTACTCAACCCATCTCAAGCACACCCGAGTCTCATGATAAAGACTCACTCATCAAGAGTCTGGCTGAAGAGCTTAAGAAGTTGACTAGCCGAATTCAGGGTGTCGAAGGAAGTAAGGGAATTGAAGGTATGAACTATGAAGATCTTTGCATACAAGCCGATATCGAACTGCCCAAGCCTCCTAAGTTCGAGATATTTGATGGTAACTGGGGATCCGAGAGTTCATTTGAAAATATACTGCGACAAGCTGGTCGTAGTAAGGGAAGACAAGAGGATCCACATGAAAACTTTCATGAGGAGTTTGAAAGGAGATGCTCTGTCTTGGTAAATTAGCCAAGACCCGAAGAAATAGTCAAACTGGGTGAGTATGGCATCTGACTTTATGGAAAGATTTAGGTTCAATACAGAAAATGCACCAGATGTGTTCTACATTCAGAACCTAAAGAAGAATCCCACAGAAATATTCCGCGAGTATGCCACTCGCTGGAGATCAGAAGCTGCTAAGGTCAGACCTGCTTTAGAGGAAGAAGAAATGAGTAAGTTTTTCGTCCGAGCTCAGGACCTGCAATACTATGAGAGACTGATGTTGATCGAGAATCATAAATTTTCTGACATCATCAACCTGGGAGAAAGGATCGAGGAAGGCATCAAAAGTGGTATGGTTACGAACTTTGAAGCATTGCACGCTAACAATAAGGCTTTATAGTCTGGTGGTACGTCAAGAAAAGGGACGTAGGTGCAATAATGGTTTCACAGAGAACCAAATCCCCTATCATATACCAAACCTATCCAATGCCTCCACCCACATATCAACCTGCTCCAAACTACCAAGCACCCTCACCCTCTTACCAAACTCCACCACCCACTTATCAATCATCTCCACCTCCCACATATCAACCTACCTTACCTAGATATTCCTAACCTGCACATGTCTACCAAGACTACAATGCTCAACCATCCCACTATCAATCACCTCCCACTCGTCAAACCTTTCTTAGATCTCGACCAAATTTTGATCGCAGACCTCCCAAACAGTATATTGCCATTGCTGAACCAATTGACCAGCTGTACGAAAAGCTCAAAGCTGCTACTTATGTCACCCTTATCCCTTCTATAACCCCTGAAAACCCTTCTCAGTGGGTCAATCCAAATAAATTATGTGCATACCATTCTGGCATGAAGGCACATACCATTGATGAATGCCGCTCTCTGAAAGATAAGATCCAGACTTTGATTGATAACAAGATCATTGTGTAAAAAGATCCTGCTCTAAATATCTGCAACAATTCTCCACCAGACCATAAGGGTGGAGGGTTCACATGATTGAAATAGCAGATGATTGGGACCCCAAGGGATCGATCGGTTTGATCATCTGAAGGCGACAATCTAAAGAAGCCAATAGTCACCCTTAATCCGATTGTAGTCCAGATGCAGCCTTATGCGGATGCCGAGGTAAACATGTACATGCCACTTGAGTTTGAAGCACCATCCTCTACAAAGATGTCAACGTCAATTGAGGTCGAATTTATGTCACCGGCAAATGCACATACACCCTTCGAAGTTGCAGTTTTACTGCCTAAAGTGCACGCTCCAGCCGGAATAAAGATAGCTACACCCATTCCCGTGGCAATGCCGGCCATAACACCATTCCATAAAAATGCCATACTTTGGGACTACATAGCTGAGGCAAGAAGAAAAGGGAAGGCCAAGTTCGGGGAAGCAGTTGCGGCACAATGAATGATGAAATCCGGTAGGGTTTATACCCTGGAGCATTTGGACGAGCCAAGCAAGCAGGCCTCTAGTCAGCCAACCATCTCTAAAATCGGGCTCGATGATCTTTGGAGAAAGATAAATACTCAGTCATTGATCAGCTGAACAAAACACCGGCACAAATTTCTATCCTAGCTTTGCTACAAAATTCCGATGCACACAAGAATTCCTTGTTAAAGGTGCTGAGTGAGGCTTATGTACCAAGCAACATCATCGGAGGAGAGATGGCGAACATGGTAGGGCAGGATTTAGAAAGTCACAAGATCACTTTTCATGAATATGAGCTGCTACCAGAAGGGTTGAGTCACAACAAGGCATTGCAAATTACCGTGCAATATGAAGATTATTTTATCACTAGAATCCTGATTGATGGAGGGTCCAACCTCAACATTTGCCCATTGGTAACACTCAGGACATTAGGAAAGAGGCTACATGAGATCAAGGATGGGGCCATCAACATCAAAGCTTTCGACGGTTCCCAAAATTCCACTATTGGGGAAATTAGCTTGTGTTTGTAAATGGGGCCTACTTGGTTCAATGTCGATTTCCAAGTAATAGACGTGCTGGCATCATACAATTTGTTGTTGGGATGACCATGGATTCATACCGCTGGGGCAGTGGCCTCCATATTACATCAGGCAGTAATGTTTGAGTTGAACCACCAAGAGGTGATCATTCACGGTTATGGTAGCAATCCCATATACAGTCGCCAGACCATCCCAGCAATCTGAGGCAGATGAAAGATAGATGAGAAGACCTATCACCACATCAAGCGAGTCGATGCCCTTGACAAGGATAAATGGTGGGTCAACAAAATTGAAAGCATGTTTAGCTGGAGCGGATATGAACCTGGAAAGGGACTTGGCAAGAACATCCAAGGAATCGCTAAGCCAATCAAACTAAAGAAGCATTGTACCACCTTTGGTCTGGGATATGAGTATACTTGGGAGGAATTCAACAACTGATCGCCACCATGGCGCTGTCCTTAATACCTGCTGGAGCAGCCAATACCACATTTGGGGCAAACTTTCCAGCCAGGCGATGTTATCTATGGGTCGTAAGAAGAGGAAGCACTGGCAGCAGTGAGAAATTTGCTCCTAGAAGACGATGACATGGATTGTTGTGTCATTTTCGAGGAGACGGGGGAGGAAGGACCTTCCATACAAACCGTAAGCCAAGGAGCATGCCTCAATAACTAGAACATCAGAACCACCAAAGCCTAGAAAGCCTCGGGCATTACTGTTACTTATCTTGATGAACTGATGACTATGACAAGCAACTAGACAATGCAACAAATGGACATAGATTCAAAAGAAGATGATATACCAGAAGAGTTTGTTAAAGAAGTTGCGAATTTTGAGAACAGACCTAAGTCCAACCTGGACGAGACCGAGATTATTAACATGGGAGATGCAGAAAATATCAAAGTAACACGAATCGGTGTTCATTTGTAACCGTTAGAAAAGGAAGAATACACAAAAATTTTAAGGGAATATGAGGATATATTTGCTTGGTCGTATGTTGATATGACTAGCCTAAGTACATCAATTGTGGCACACAAACGGCCAACTGATCCGACATGTCCACCAGTAAAGCAGAAGCTCAGAAAATTCAAGCCTGACATGAGTCTAAAATTCAAGAAAGAAGTCACTAAGCAGGTCAAAGCTAAGGTTCTCAGGGTAGTAGAATATCTGACATGGTTAGCCAACATTGTGCCAGTGCTAAAGAAGGATGGGAAGGTTAGAGTCTGTGTAGACTACCGGGATCTCCATCAGGCTAGTCCGAAAGATGATTTCCCCTTACCGAACATACACATCCTGATTGACAATTGTTCCAAGCATAAGTTGTAGTCATTCATGGATTATTTTGCTGGATATCATCGGATCTGGATGGACGAAGAAGATGATGAGAAAACGACTTTCATTACACTGTGGGGAATGTACTACTACAAAGTGATGCCATTTGGGCTAAAGAATGCAGGGGCCACCTACCTGAAAGCCATGAATACCATTTCCCATGATATGATACACAAGGAGATCGAAGTATATGTAGATGATGTTATCATCAAGTCCAAGAAAGCAACCGATCACATGGAAGATTTGAGGAAGTTTTTCAATAGACTGCGAAGGTACAACCTGAAACTAAATCCCACAAAATGTGCATTTGGGGTTCCTGCTGGAAAACTACTTGGGTTTATTGTAAGTCGCCGAGGAATAGAACTCGATCCACCAAAGGTCAAAACCATCCAAGAATTTCGGCCACCAAAGAACAAGAAGGACGTAATGCGTTTCTTGGGGAGACTCAACTACATCAGCCGGTTCATAGAACAATCCACAGTTATCTGCAAGCCAATCTTTAAGATGCTAAAGAAGGACGCCACTTCCAAATAGACTGATGACTGCTAAAAGGCCTTAGACAGAATCAAGGAGTACCTATCAACAACACCAGTCTTAGTCCTGCCTGAGCCAGGTAGGCCTTTGCTACTCTACATCGCAGTGTTAGATGGTTCATTTAGTTGCGTCCTGGGGCAGCATGACAAAACAGGGAGGAAGGAGCAGGCCATCTATTACCTCAGTTGAGTGAGGAAGAAGCAAGCCATCCATTCTGTTGAGTGAATTCGACATCATCTACGTGACTCAAAAAGCAATCAAAGGACAGGCATTGGCATATCACCTAGCTGAGAATCCCGTGGACGGAGAATACAAACCCATAAAAACGTTTTCCTAATGAAGAGATATCATTCATAGGAGGAGATATTGCAGAATCCTATGAAGGTTGGAGGATGTTTTTCGATGGAGCAGCAAATTTCAAAGGAGCTGGCATAGAAGCAGTACTAGTATCAGAAACCAGTCAGCATTATCCGATATCTGCCAAACTCAGGTTCACGTACACCAACAACATGGTCGAGTACGAAGCCTGCATCTTAGGGATCAAGATGGCAATTGACATGAACATCCAAGAGTTGCTAGTAATTGGGGATTCAAACTGCTTATACATCAGGTCCGAAAAGAATAGGCGACCAAAAACTCCAAGATACTCCCTTATCTACATCATGTATAGGAGTTGACAAAGATATTCACAAAGACAGAATTCCAACATGTTCCCAGAGTCCATAATGAGTTTGTTGATGCATTGGCTACCCTATCATCCTTGATACAGCATCCAGATAAGAACTTTATTGATCCCGTTCTGGTAAAGATCAATGATCAGCCAGCTTACTGCGCTCATGTTGAAGAAGAAACAGACGGAAAGCCTTGGTTCCATGATATCAAAGAATATTTGCCAAAAGGAGAATACCCAAAACTTGCAAATCCTACTCAGAAATGCACACTTCAGAGATTATCCAACAATTTCTTTCATAGCAGAGGAATCCTGTATAGGAGGACTCCGGATTTGGAATTGTTAAGGTGTGTCGATGCAAAAGAAGCATCCAAGCTACTAGGAAATCCACGCTGGGACCTACGGTCAACATATGCACGGTTTCGTCTTAGCCAAGAAGATACTCCGTGCAGGTTATTTTTTGATGACTATGGAAACGGACTGCATCCAGTATGTCTAAAAGTGCCACCGCTATCAGATACATGCAGACACGATATAGGTGCCTCCAGATAAGCTTAATGCAACAAGCTCGCCGTAGTCGTTCGCCGCCTATGGAATGGATGTTATCTGACTAATCAAACCTGCCGCATCAAACGGGCACATGTTTATCCTAGTAGAAATTAATTATTTCACCAAATGGGTTGAAGCAGCATCTTACAGAGCAGTGACTAAGAAAGTCGTGGCATATTTTGTCCGCGACCATATCGTTTGTCGATTCGGAATTCCAGAGTCAATCATTATCGATAATGGTTCCAATCTCAATAGAGAGCTGATGAACGCCATACGTGAAACCTTCAAGATCAAACACAAGAATTCTACAACCTACAAACCTCAGATGAACGGAGCCGTAGAAGCCACCAACAAGAATATCAAGAAGACACTAAGGAAAACGATAGAGAAGCATAAATAGTGGCACGAGAAACTATCTTTTGCTTCATTGGGATACTGCACCACAGTCCGCACATCAACTTGGGCGACCCCTTATAAGCTGGTTTATGGTACAGAAGTGGTCATTCCCGCCGAGGTGGAAATTCCCTCCTTAAGGATCATACCGGAAGCAGAGCTCGACGACGCAGAATGGGTGAAAAGTCATTATAAGCAGCTAGCTCTTATAGAAGAAAAAAGAATGAATGCAGTTTGCCACGATCAGCTCTACCAGAATAGAATGTCCAGAGCCTTCAACAAAAGAGTCAAGCCAAAACAGTTCACACTGGGGCAGCTAGTGTTAAAGAAAATTTTCTCGTATCAAGATGAAGCCAAGGGGAAGTTCTATCCCAACTGGTAGGGTCTATACATGGTTCACCAGGTCCTGACAGGAGGAGCCCTCATACTTGCAGAAATAAATGGAGAAGTTTGGCCAAAACTAATCGATTCAGATGCAGTCAAGCATTACTATGTGTAATTTTCATGATTTCCTTCATGATGTGATTTGAACTACGCCTGACTTGATTGCCGTTTAAGAGGGGATACATAGGCAGCTCTATGGGTTTGATCAAAATTCCATAAAATTTCTATTTCCCCCCATAATTGGAAAGTGGGGCAGAATTTTGAGGGGTCAAAATTCTGAAGTAATTTCAGCCAACCACCGCAAGCAGCCGTCGAAAGCAGCAACACAGTAAACCAGAGCAGAATTTTGAGGAGGACCCTCAAAATTCTGGAGCAGGAAAAGTTGCAATGTCTTGAACCACGTCGCAGTTGTCGGTTCATCTAAAGAAAACTATTCTCGATTATGTATTTATGTTATGTTTTTATAAATAATGCATGTATGTTACCAAATTACTTTGTTTAGCAACGCTACCCCAATGATACACACAGTATCACTGAAACAGAGTCGAGCAGGACAAGCAAAGTCATCCGGGATACGAGCTAACCTTTCCCATTTACAAAACTCACAATTTTACTTTGGATGCAAGCACCCGAGTTGTGAAATCATCGAATATATTATACACTCACATTGTTCAGAAATACAACTCTTAGAACCATTGCACCTATTCACAGTTGCTATCTGTACACAATATCCCCAGTAGCCACAATATCGCAATCAACTATCATCTAAGAAAGCTCTATTACCATTTGCCTTTTTATCTCTTGCATAAGGCTACCATTCTGCCTTCAGAGCTTACTATCATCTAAGAAAGCTCTATTACCATTTGCCTTTTTATCTCTTGCATAAGGCTACCATTCTGCCTTCCGAGACTAAGCTCTATCTCCATATGCATTTCTTGCATTGCATAAGGCTACCATTCTACCTTCCAAGACTAAGCTCTGTCTCCATCTGCATTTCTTGCATTGCATAAGGCTACTATTCTGCCTTCAAGACTAAGCTCTATCTCCATCTGCATTTCTTGCATTACAAAAGGCTACCATTATGCCTTCCGTGACTAAGCTCTATCTCCATCTACATTTATTGCTTTGCATAAGGCTACCATTCTGACTTCTGAGACTAAGCTCTGTCTCTATCTGCATTTCTTGCATTGCATAAGTCTACCATTCTACCTTTCGAGGTTAAGATCTACCTCCATCTATATTTCTTGCATTGCATAAGGCTACCATTCTGCCTTTCGAGACTAAGATTTGTCTCCATCTGCATTTCTTGCATAGCATAAGGCTACCATTTTGCCTTTTGAGGTTAAGTTCTACCTCCATCTGCATGGCTGAAATATCGCCATTTTGGTTACATTCCTGCATGGCTGAAAGATCGCCACTTTATTTACATTCTTGCATGGCTGAAATATCGCCACTTTATTTACATTCTTGCATGATTGAAAGATCGCCACTTTATTTACGTTCATACATGGCTGAAATATCGCCACTTTATTCACGTTCTTGCATGGCTGAAAGATCGCCACTTTATTCGCATTCTTGCATGGCTGATATATCGCCACTTCACTTTATTCACATCTTGCATGGCTGAAACATCGCCACTTTATTTACATCTTAAATGGTTGAAATATCGCCACCTTCTACATTACATGGGCTGAAAAATCACCAAATACTACATATAATGGGCTGAAATATTGCCAATTTGTCCAAAGGCGTCATTGTTCGGAGGCACCATTTGCATAGCCCGAGAACTCTGTGCCGTGGCTTGAGGACCCCATTGTATCTTTTGCATATCATTATTCAAAGGCATCGTAGTTCGGAGAAATCATTCTCATAGCCCGAGAACATCATTTCATGGCCTGCGAATCCCTTATTATATGCTTCATGGCCCAGGACGTCATGGTCTGAGGACGTCATCCTAACCATCCAAAGACAACATTCATGGTCCGACGGGAACTTGCATCGTGTTTAAATTTCTGCACAATATACACTTATTTGAATGTAAATTGGCAAGCAACGGCCATCTCAGCAGGAGAAATCCCGCTTCAATTCCCGCAGCCCTATTAGACCTTAACCATTCATCCCAACCTGAATTTTGTGTCCGTTCTTGAAGAGTCTCCATTGGCATACTCCACCGATGGATCCTGAACTATATATGGCCTGATTCCTGTAATAGCAGGGATATGTAGGCAGCTCAAAAGCTAGGGCACGGCCAAACCTTTTCAAACCCCTTCGTTCGGTCAAAATTAGTCATCCTATCTTTACTCGACAATTATTTCATCCTTCCCGGGTAAAGAGGGGCAGTTGTTGATAACCAATTTTTCTCTATATTTTTTATATGTAAAATACCTTTCAAAATAGCATGTATATGCATATATAAGCATTTTTCAAGGCTACATTATTTTTCCTTAATTTTTTAAATATTTTTAAATTAATTTACTGCCCTATTTTATCAAGAAAAACCTAATAATTATTCCCAAAATTATTATTTTTGGTTTTTCATTTATTAGAGTCTTATTTTTATATAAAAAATATAGCTAAGGTATTTTTACACATTTTTTAAAAATTTATTTGGTATTTTCAAGGATAGAATTGCATAATTGCAATATTAGCTATTTTTAGGCTTAAATTCGTATCGTATTCATAAAATGAGATTTTAAATATTTAAATTTATAATTATGCAATATAAATCATTTTGATGCTTTCAATTTATTTTCAAAAATTAATTTACTATTTTTTTATTTTAAAAGGGAAAAAAACTGGCTATTTAAATAACAACCCAATTCATTAAAATTTTAGCCTAAAATCTGGCCTAGTTAAACCCAATCCCCAAACCCAAATTAAACCGACCCAAGACCCCAAGTCCAATCCCAAAACAACCCGAACCAACCCGAATCAAATCTTGGTTGTTGATCAATTTTGATCAACGGTTTAGATCCGCCCTTACCTTTTTAACCTAACGACCCCCTCCCTCCCCCCCAATACCCCTTATTTTCCCTCACTCGTCCCTATCTCTCTAACTTCTGGTTCCCTCTTGAACCTTCCTCCTCCATCCCTCTCTGATGAGTTCTGTTGCTCCTCTCCGGCCACCTTCTGACCTAAACCCATGGTGGTTTCACCACCCACCAAGCCACCTATGGCTCCTTAAGTTTGGTTTACTGAAGCTGCATGACTCGACCATGAAAAGTTGGGGTTCGGACCTTTGTCGACTCAAGTTTCACGTCCATCTCTGGCCCTGTTCTGGCAAGCTATGTCTTTTTCGAATCCTGGTCTCGGCTCCTATTGCTTAGATCCAAGCCTTTCTCATCGTTTGGGTTCCTCTGAAAACCAGAGTTTCGAGGTTTTTCTGATCTCTTAGATCTGTTCCAGATCTATGCTCTCCTTGAGCTTTTTAAATGATTCTCTTGACTTTTATTTCAAAAATCATTTCTTTTTCCGATCTAGGTTTTTTGTGATATTTAGATGTTTCTCTGATTTCCTTCAAAAACCATTTCCATTATGTTTCGTACTAGTTTCTTCTACCATAGTTTCTTTGAGCATCTGCTGTGTTTCGCATGTTACTCTTCTACCATGTTTCCCATGAGTTTTTGCTGCTGAAAGGAACATGTTAAAGGTCTCAGTTCTTTTCTGAGACCTCTGAATTTGTTTCGACTTAATTACTTGTCCTCTTATCTCTACACTCGATTGATGGTAGAAACCCTAGAATTTGGGGGTTCTTCTAAGTTTGGAAATAATTGGCTATATGACTTGCTTGAACTAGTTTTATTTCAAAAACCCTAACTCTTTCAGACCTATATCGAGTCCCTGAACTGAGCTTTGAAATCCTTGTTTTTCATATGATTCTGACTTTTGCTAAAATCTTCTAAGGTCTTTTGCACTAAAACCTTTGTATGCTACTAGATGTTACTTCTCTTCTACATGGCTAACTTATGTGACAACCATGCTTCTGTAGTCTATTTTCTATTGATTTTGCAATGACACGACACCTTCTTTCATGCTTGACATGTCTGTATGCTTTTTATATGTGATAAAATTTCGTCCAAAATATCTTTTTAATTTGTGATTCGTTTAGACTTCCCTGTGATTCGACTTAAGTTAAAACTTTGCTCAGCTTTTCTGACTTGGTTCATTCATGGACAAATAATTACAAAATCTCAGGCCTTTGATTTTACCGGCTACTAATTGATTTTCTTACCTTAATTGTGTAGCCGTAACTTTCAAAATTATGTCCTTAAGTAACTTTTTATGTATTTACCCTTAATTGCCTACTTTGCACAAAAAAGCTTGTTTGATTTCTTTCCTTAAATAACTTTACCGTTTGAATCTGAATTTCTTAATTAAAAGAAGTCTTGTGTGATTGATTCTTAATTGATAATCAGTTCCTTAAATGTTTTCTTACCTTATTTTTGCCTGACCTTCACACTATAAAGGCACGACTCTTTCACAAACACACCAACACACATTCACAATCTTTCTGAACTCACATTTATACACAATAGCATTCTCTCTTTTTGTCTGCATTGTGGCTTGTTTACACGATCTACTGCTTTTATCAATTTCCATCTTTAAAACTGGTATGTCCGAATTTAATTTATAGCACCACAACTATGTGCATTTACTACTTTTGTATCCATGTCTACTTATTGTTTCTGTAGAGTTCAGCACTTAAATTAGCATGTTGAATGCCTTCTGCTTGCTTCTATTATGAATCCCAAAACCCCTGCCCCTTATGTGTTTGAGCTATGGTTTAAGGCATGGCAATATTCAATTTATTGTCTATGAACTGAACTTGATCCTTTGGGATCCCAACCTCTAATAGTGTGATCTAAGCAGTCTTAGGGGCATACTAGCACTCTCCATTGCTGGATATGCCCATAGCCTACCTTGACTCTTTCAATTTCCCATTTCCCCTGAACCCCTATGTGTAGTATTTTGTAACTACTTACCTTCCCCTTTCCCCTCTCAGAATTATGTTCCTGCACTTGCTCTCTCTCCTAGTTTTAAGTTCTGCCCCCCTCTTGTGAGCCCTGCCTTGGGACCTTGAGTTCCCTCTGAACTTGGACATTTGAGGGCTGGCCCTTTCCACACTGCACTATGTTTTAATCTAATGATACATTTGGGTGTGAGCACTGCCCAGAGTTTATTTGAGACTCTTAGGGAATACTGACATACTCAAATGGGATAAAGGCTTTGGATCATGATCTTTAGAGTTGGTTTACCTCATATTTCAAACATGAAGCCTAAATCAGGCTCTCCTTGGTTGTTCTTTTTAATTTCTGATGTATTCTTTTATTTTATTCTGGGCTGTAATAATTTTGTAATAAACTCTTGGGGGTTGATAGTGAAAAAGGAAGGGATAACTATGTATGCAAAGTGTAGATATCGTGCCTATAGGTATTTTTCTGAAATTATACATTCTCACATAGACATCCTGCCTATAGGTGTTTCTAATATTCTGCATTTTCTCACATAGACATCCTGCCTTTAAGTATTCTGCATTTTCTCACATAAACATCTTGCCTAAAAGTATTCTGCATTTTCTCACATAGATGTCCTGCCTATAAGTATTCTCACATAAGTATCCGGCCTATAGGTATTTCTGAATTTCTGCGATCTCACATAGATATCCTGCCTATAGGTACTTCTGCACTTCTCATGTAGATATTATGCCTATAGGTATTTTGCATTCTCTTATATATAAATCATGTCCACGAACTCTGCATATGCATAAAGAAAATATGCCTATAAGTCTTTCTGAATCTTGTATATCCATTCTTCATAAGGGAATCGTGTTTATAGGTCTTAATCAATCAATTGTGATTAGATACCATGTTCATAGGCCTTAAATGAAACTCAGCATCTAAATATCATGTCCATAAGGCTTCTACATTTTACCAAGTCTATAAAAGGTTTAAAATCAACAATGCATAGAAAGCATGTCTATAGTGTCACACCTCCTTTTTTACACATAAGGGAGTTTTTCAACTTTAATTGACATTATTCAAAATGGGATTATTTATTTATCAGAGTTGCCACTTGGGATAATTTATTTGGTGTCCCAAGTCACCGGTTTATTTTGAATCCCAAATCGAGGAAATTTTTGACTTTCTAAATGAAGTCTACGAACCAGAAATTCTTGAGTAAGGACTTCTGTTAACCCGGGGGAAGGTGTTAGGCACCCCCGAATTCAGTGGTTCTAGCAGGGTCGCTTAAACTATCATAATCAGCATATTAACTGATTTTAATACATGTTTCAAACCTATACTGCAATTTTAGATTATTTACCGCTTTTATTTAATTTTAAGGAAAAATTGCAACGTTATTAAAAC
Organism: Nicotiana glauca; assembly: GCA_026770625.1. Lineage (NCBI taxonomy): Eukaryota > Viridiplantae > Streptophyta > Magnoliopsida > Solanales > Solanaceae > Nicotiana > Nicotiana glauca. Next base: position 35,196 of record MU767509.1, on the reverse strand, counting down.
ACGTCTCGAACCACGTCACATAAATGGACCCGTGGTTTTTAACATATTTTAACATCGCTGAGATTTAGATTTGGATCACATAAATATGCAACCGAGTCAAGGAAAGTAGATTATTAAAATAGGCACCTAAAGCGACTACTGTGTTGATAACTTTGCGGGAGGCCGTGAAAATTTACTAAATGGCACGTCCCGAGTTCTAAGTATTTTAATGGAAGTAATTAAAGAGGGTCACGCAATTTGTGATTTTTATTTGGCGCGGCGCACCTTGATTTCATTTTATAAAAGATATTAGACTAAAGCTTGAAGGGCCATAGACTATTGTGTTATCTAAGATGGCCCTCCTAAAATTATTCTGAGGTGTCCTACTAATTGACTAAAGTCATAAGGATTGGCTTCAAGAGCTAAATATGGGCTGTGGATTTTAAGGTCCAGTTGCCTGGCACAATACATTAAAGTTCATAAAGGTTATCAAAAGCCATTTGTTCAACAAACAACAGTCACAAACGGGCTCCATACATGAAGCCCATGGCCAGGAGAATTAATGCTAAATATGGGCAGTACATAAGCAAAGTTGAGGCTCAAATCTTATTCAAAACATATTAACAACAAATGCATTTAATTCAATCCTAAATAAACTGGTAATCCAATTGGCAATAGACTGCCCATTTGGGACCAATATGAGCCAAATCAATTGCAGAACACAAGGGATGATGGACCAAGGATGGAGGCCACACGACTGGTGCTGGGACTCAAGATCGAGTCCCTGCAAGGGAAGGAAGTGCCATATAAAAGACTAAAATTGATACTATAGGGAGTGTGTACATATCTAATTAACCCTTATGATTTACTAACTACTAATAAGACCATTTATATCTTCAAGCTTAAACAAGTACCAAATAATCCTGCTCGACTCAAATTTAACAACTATTTTAAAAGCAGATGATGAATATTATTTAAGGCCATCTGAATTGCGATTTCAAACTAAATGGCATTGTTAATCCTCACATCTCACAATTCGAATTCCAAATAGAATAATACATTCAGAAACTCAAGACTAATTAAACTCCATTTAATCTCTCTTATTCTGGAAACCTATGACAATTTACAAACACATCCATGACAAAGCCATACAGCTGTACAAGATCAAATTCAACATGCTATTAGAGGATAAGTTCAGTAAATTAGAATCAAATGTATCTAAGACCCAATCGTCTATAGTCCAATTATCACAAACAGTAGAATGTCTAAATCATATAATTCTCACATCCCAATGGAGCTTAGATCCAGCACATGAAGAGTCATGCTTGCAAGTAAATTACAGATACACATAAATATGCTGGGCAACTAAACCAAAATAAAACAAAAATTAACAGGGGAAAATGTGTAGCAATTCATCATTTCTTCAAGCTTGGTCACATATTTCTGATTCAACTTCACACATCATTTAAAGGCCTAGGAAATACCTGGAAATCAGAACAAAATAAGAAAATCAAAGGTCAGCTATACAGCAGCAGTGTGACAGAATCAGTTCCCAAGCAATACCAAACAGATCCAATTCACATTTTGAGGAATATGATGCAGCAATCCAAAGAGTAAGACTCAATCGAAAAGTGAATCTAGCTGAATCTAACACCAAACTTTGATGAACATGTTTAAACCACCTCTCAAACAACTGAATCCAAATAGTTTCAGAAATTGGAGGAAAATTAGAATTACTGAAAACTTAATGAAAACAGTAGCTTTTGCTGGATTTCTAAGTTATTTTTGTGTTGATTTTCGGGATTTTTTTTATCTAAAATCTGTGTATTTTAGCTCTCAAATTCTGCAGGCTCTCTATCTCTCGGAATTTTTGATCTCTAAAACTCTAGGCTCTAAAAAAAACCCCTACAAGGCAAGGATACAATGCCTTTTATAGGCAAATAAGTAGGGCAATTTCAGAGTCATTTTTTACCCCTTAGGTCCTTCTAGATTTTCAGCTTTTGCTTAAAAGTCCCTAAAATCTTGGCTTGTTCTCCAAGTTATACTACCTAAATCCTGATATTAAAATTAAAATCCCAATCTAGAAGCTTCTAGGGGCTTCTATTTTCTGTTACTACAAGATTCTTTAATTCAATTAACCTAGTTACCCCTAGCTATCCTATTTTTTACCCTGAAGACCAACCTGGGCCAAGCGGGTATAGGCTATTGGATCCCAAATGTGCCCAATATCTCAAAAGACACGGTCTCAAATTCATGCCAAGCAGGATTCCCTGAGAATAAGGTCTGTATTGACCTCAAGGCCCAAACAGCAAAGTAAAACCAAAACAAATTCAGAAAACTTAAAAGGAACCAAACAAATTGACTAATTTAATGATCACCAACAAACAAAGAATTAATTGAGCTATTAAAATAAACCTAATCAAACTAAACTAAGTGACCAAAATAGCAAGTGAAATCAAATATTTAAACATGCCATTAACAAAACTAAATAAACCTAGAAAATTAGGGAACAAATTTTAAAGGGAAAATGAGCACTAAGAAAAGAGGTCCCGGGTTCAGAACCTTCACCTAATCCCAATTAAAGTGAAACATGAAAGAAAGATGAAAGGGACTCACCGGCTAGGCTCAAACTCGACACTGGTATTATGATTAGGCCCAAAATAATGCCAAACGTTTTTTCTTGGTGAAGAACAAACGAATGTCATTATTTCGTGCCAAAACGAACAGATATGACCCAAAAAACTCTGAAGACGACTTGCCTACACGAATCTTTTGGCTCTTGGGATCAATTTTTTTTCTTTAAAATTTGAAGTGCTACAGGGTTGGTTGATGGAATATGATTAGGGATTTGGAATGAGGGAGAGATGAGTGTTCAAGGGTGTTAATTTGGTGGTGTTTGGGTGGTGGCGCCGCCGGACACGGCGGAGGAATCCATGGCGGCGCTAGGGTTTTGACGATTCGAGAGGTTTAGGTGGGATTTGAATGAAACTAAGAGTGGATTGGTGATGGGGAAAGGGAGAGGGGGCTCTGGTATAATTTTGAGGGTCATTGGATGTCGGCCGCTGCCGTAGGCAATTTTCAGCGGGCGGCAGGCGGCGGTGGACGGCGGGGTTAGGATTGGTCTTGTGAGAGGTAAGAGAGACGAATGAGGAGGGGGTTCTGATGGGGGTAGGGTCCGTTTGGACATTAATATATTAATGGATCCAGGCTTCTCATCTGTTAGATCACTCAACCTAGACGGTTGAGATCAACTGAGAGTAGACGACGTCGTTTGGGTCATAGGGGTGCTGGACCGGATTTTTTGCGTGGGTTTGGGACTGGATCAGGCGACCTTGGACGAGTATAAGGGGATTTGGACGATTGGGCTGAGGGTTTGGTTTGGGTCAGCCCAAAATTGGGCATTTTATTTAAAGAGTCACTTCCTTTTAGTTCCTTTTCTTTTTTTATTTTTTTCAAATATTAAAGCTAAAATTAAACCTAAAAGATTAAACTAAACTACCTAATTATATTAAGCTAGAAAAATAATTAAAACTATTAATAAAATACCAATTTAAAGAAAACTAATAAATTCAAAGCTAAAATTTTAAACCAAGGAACATATCAATTTTTTTGTTTTTTATATTTTTGTAAAACCCTAATTACTAATTTATCTAAATAATATAAAATTAAGTCCTAAATGCCAATGCGATGCATATTTTTGTATTTTTTAGATGAATTATGCTAAATTAAAAACGTACAGAGAAAGATGCAAATAATTCCTAAAAATCAAAAAAAAGAAAAATTATAATTTTAAGAATTCTATAGGAGTAATTCAAGCGAGGCAAAAATCACGTGCTCACAGCTGCCCCTCTTTGCTCGAAGACACGAAAGGTTTGCGGCAAAGATAAATGAGCAATCATGAAAGATTTTTGCCCGCTTGGCACTCCATGAGAAGCATTTTTTTGAAAAATGTCTGACCGAACCTTGCTTCAGAGGTTGCCTACATATCTTTGGCTGTAAAGGAATCAGGTCAGTATAGTTCTGGAAGTTTTGGTAGTTTGGACTACCAGGAGCTGTAATTTCGCTGCTGATGCTGCTGATTCTGCTTGCTGACCTCCTTATTACACCAAAAAGAAAAATTAAAAGCTAAGCTAGCTAGGCCTATCAAATACAAGTTACAAGATTCCTATCTATAAATCTCTCAAAGCTTGATCTTGAGTCTTAGTTGGTTCTTGTTGTGGACTCCGATCCAAATCTTGATGCTCGTCAGCTGCAGGTGCTGGTTATTTCTTTGGCATTGGATCAAGGCGGGACATGCGAAGCTTGTGACTTCAATCACATCTTGAGCAATCCGCATCTTTCTCAGCTTCAACATTTTGAATTCACTTATTTTTGTTCTTTTTCTTCTTTTCTTTATTCTGGATTGAGACTCATTTTTTGCTCATCTCGAATCCTGTGCCTCGAGGTAGAACCTACTCAGATACCAAAACAAACAAACGAAATTTTCTGCCCCAGTTTTCACTAGAAAAATTTCGTGAGTTTTTTTTTTTAACTATAATCCGCTAGGCAAGAGACTAGGGCTAGTTTTTTATTAATAAAAGAAAATAAAAAATATAAATATTAGGAAAAGTAGAAATAAGGGAGACAATAGCACTGGTATTGTTACCCATATGCCTTGGCTGTCTAATCATTCCTTTGCGCCTCACATTGCCTTTGGCAGTCTCATGTAGAGGATTCATGGTGTAGCTACTGGCAAAGTCTCACGAGGGCATATAATCTCATAGCCGTGTGGATAATTTTCCAGAGGCAAAGGACCAAGGCAACACAAATCGGGCTAAACCTTACCTTACTAATCCTAATAAGGCATAAAATAGCCTCGCCTACTAGCATGCATGTAAAAAATAAGAAGTAGATAGTACCAAATATTCTATGATCATCAGACAGTTTATAACATACTCTATGATGGAATTATAGATTATTATACTAATGTGATGGTAAAATAAAAATATGTAGAAATAACAGTGATGGTCTTTCTTCTCTAGTGTTGTGAAATCTTCAATTTGTATCCGCTTGTCTTCATCTTGTACCTTTCTTAAAATGTATTCAAAATTCATGCTTTCTTCTTTGAACGATTGGACTTTGTGGATGTAGTTTGGATGGCCTGCCTTTGTTTGACAACTTTCATTGGAAGTCGTCTTACGTTTGTATCTTCATTCACCCTGCCGTCCCAACTTTTATCCCTTGTACGAGTCTTCTTACTTCTTCCACTGTGCATTGGTGATAAATCACCTTTTCTTGCTGCCTCAGCCTGGCATTGATTTATAATATCATCTTCCTCACCTTCTTCGTATGTATCTCTGCCCACAATTACCGGATTTGGCTTGTCATGATGAAGACCTTGTGTCACCATAGTGTGTCCTTCCTGCCTTTTAGCCAGTGTTGCATTGTATGATGCTTGTTCTACATTTTTCAATTTGTTCCTACTCCTACTCTCACGATCAATGCTGCCAGTGACAACATTCAAAGAATTCACATGTTTTGTACTTACCATTGCATCCAATAACTTTCGTTCCTCTGCTATAATAACTGAAACTATTGTGACGATGTGCTGCTACCCAGCTTGTTTCTACTACTTTTCGATCATCAGCACGACTGTCACCTAAAGTATTTGGATTAGATTTCTGTTGTTGAAGAATATATGTGCTGCTGCATTTTTGTTTGTAACATCAATTGTAACTATTTGCTTGGATGTTGTTGCTGCACTATGAATCAAGTTTCCAACTTCTACATTTCGAATATCAGCAGTGGGTGAATTTCTAGGGAACAATGCTGGAGCATGAAGGTTCAACTTAGTCGTGGGATTGGATGAATTTTCTCCATGATGTTTTGGCTTTACTGGAGGATCAATCTCCTCACCTGCACTATCCTGATCGACTGCCTGATCACTTTCTTCAGAAGAGTAGCCTACAAATCCATCACCCCAATCTTTTTCATCATCCTCCTCCCTTTGGTCACGCCATAACTTGGAGTTCATAGCCATTTCCCTCACCTTCTCATTGTTGTTCCTAGTTGACAGAACATGCTGCCCAGATTTACCCTCAAACTCCCCAAAAGACTCCACTGATTGTGAAAAGACGTTAAAAACGGAAGTGTTAAAATTGACTAGTAGTTGTTTCACCAATGTATTGTTCATCATCATTTCATTCCAAACGTTTTTGATAATCTTCTCAACATGCATATTGGAAAATTGCAACCTAGGTGCTTTGGAACTATGAGCATGGCTGCCCGTTAATTCCATTCCCAATTTCCTCTTAGAGTCATTTCGTCGAACGTCCACATTTTCTTCCAAATCAAAACTGCCTTGCCCTCCTCTTTCATTGCTGGGCATTGGAAGTAATTGTTTAGACATCTCATTATCCTTCAACCCTGTTGTATCGACTTCTGGAATCCCAGTAACATCAAGAAGATTAAAGTTATTTTCGCCGGCATCAATGTTATTGTCCTTTCATCAAATAATTTGGTTCTTATGTTTTGGTGACCCCCTCTTCTTTATAGGAGATTTTATAGATATTACCACCTTCCAAACCCTCTCCTTTATGTTTGTTTCTTTAACCTTAACATCCTCAATTGTCTCCCCAGTTCTATTTTCCACCAGCTTGCTCGTATTCACAGCTTTTTCAATCCCAAAAGTTTGGGCAGCAACTTCTCCATCTGAGCCTTTCCTTGTAATTTCCTGTTGTTGACCTTTGGTTGGGTTTAGAGAAATATTGGCCTCAAAACCAGATTTGCCACTTGAAGAAACAGTTCCAACATTTACCCTATTATTACTTACATTATTTAGACCACCAGTTGCCCTATCTATTTTTTCAATTCCAGCCTATGCATTAAAACCAGCTCGATTAGTAGTAGTTTTTAAAGCACTAACGGTAACTAGATACATCCTTGCAAACACAGTAGAAGCAGGGACATCTCTTGAAGGTTTGGGATGTCTCTTTTCCAATTTTAGAGCCTCCACTATAGGTATAACTGGAGCTATAGCAGCTGTTGTAATTGCAGCATTATTCTCAATTCCTTCACAAAATGTAGCTTGATCTGCAACATATTGCTTTGCTACAGTTGATGCCTTTTCAGATTGTGCATTAGCCTTTGTTTGATTAACTACAACCTTCAAATCACCAGCCTTTGTCATAACCTTTTCAATGCTAGGTTGTGCAGCTGAATCAATTTGACCAATAACATCCTTCAAGCCTGCATTATTTTCCAAAGTCACTCCTTCTGCAATTTGTAATACCTGCTGTGTGACTTTTGCTGCTTCAAGTCCTCACTTACCATCTTTTTCTTGTAAATCCTTATCTCCTTGTCCAGTTCTTTTAGTGTTTAGATAGTCCCTTGCATCCCTTTGTAATTTGTCAACATTAACCATCTCCATAACATGCAGATTTCTATCTACTAATTCCTCCTCTGTCCCTACCTCTGTTCCAGGTTTTTCCTTCATAATTCTACACATCTTTTCATCATGCCCTTGATGCTTACAGTAAGTTCAATATTTAGGGAGGTTGTCATACACTATTTCTTGATAGTGCACGACGTATTTTTCAGTAATTCTATCAACAATCTGCAGCTTGACCTTTTTAGGATGTTTGCCCAACAGGTCGATTGTTACCTTAACTCGAGCAGCACTAGTCCTCGTTCGTTCTTTTATTGCCTTTTCAATAGCAAGAGCTTTTCCAACAACTGACGCTATAGACATTAACGACCTCTTAGCAAAGAAATTAGGTGGCAAACCTGGTAGCGAAATCCAGACTACTGCCATAGATGTCTCCTCCCTTGGATTGAATCCCAACATTTATGGGAAAGTTCTAAAGAATAATTTGTCGCCTTTGGATTTAAGATATACAGTCGACCTTGAAAGAAATTGAACATCGTCATTGTATAAATCAAACCTAATTAAAAGGTGACAAAATTCTAACTGCCCAACATGACAGTAGCCTTGTACTTCAAATTGCGACGAGAAAATTTGTCGAACTTCGTGTATATCAGGTTTTCCATACGAAAACTTAACCACAACTGATTGATGCAGCCATTCTTACTTTATGAACTCATCAACATCATCCATGGTGAATTCTATCACTGGTTCTCCATGATCGATTTTAACTGGAAACAACTCGATTTTTTACGACACTAGTGCATATTGTTTTGTTTGAAGTTTTGTAGCGTAGGATGCATTTGGATTATGTATTATAACAGCTTCCAACTTGTTTTGGGTTGTCTCTCACACATCTATACGTTGGGGAGAGATCGCAGCAACCATGGATTCTTCAAAACTACATTTACGTGAAGAAGAAGAAAAAAAATCTAAAGAGAATTTTGGTCACTACAGTAATCGCTGTAGAAAAATTAAGATCTAGATAAATTGGCTATGAATTTGAGGATGAAACCATTTGGGGATTGTGCGCAAAGAGGAGATGTATCTTTTGATACCAAATTTTCCACAATCCACCGCCATATTCCGGAGTTATGACTCATGACTAGTGACGAAATTACTATTCACTTTCTTCCTTGAGAACAATGATAATTAAGGACATTTCGGCAAAGATCGGGATTGGTTTGGTATAAAACAGACTTAAAGTTGAGAAATTAGAATTTTGGGTGTTCTTGGATGATTTCATGAATTGGGGGGTTCAATTCATAGTTATTGATGTTATTTTGGTAAGTTGATTGCATGAGCAAGTCTATATGATGTTTTTAGGCTAGTGTGCATATTTGGTTTGGAGACTCGAGGGATCGGGTGGGTTTTGGATAGGCCACGAAGAGCAATGTTTTCGTGAGTTATTTGCAACAAAATCAAAATATTTTTTTAAAGCAAATAAAATAAAGATTGCATTTATCTAGAAGGAAAAAGATCAGGGGATGGAGCCCTATATCTAAAATGTCAACTCAGGGATTAGCGCCCTAATGTTGGCGAAAAGGCGACAAGGGAATGGAGGCCCTATGTCTAAAAAACTCAACTCAGGGATTAAAGTTTTAATGTTGTCAAAAAAAGGCGACTAGGGAATGGAGGCCCTATATCTAAAAAGCAACAACTCAGAGATTGGAACCCTAATGTTGGATAAAGGCGACTAGGGAATGGAGGACCTATGTCTAAAAGGCACAACTCAGGGATTGGAGCCCTAATGTTGGCAAAAGACGACTAGGGATTGGAGGCCTTATGTCTAAAAAGGCTCAACTCAGGGATTGGATCCCTAATGTTGTCAAAAGGCGACTATGGAGTGGAGGCCCTATGTCTAAAAAGGCACAACTCAGGGATTGGAGCCCTAATGTTGGCAAAAGACGACTAGGGATTGGAGGCCTTATGTCTAAAAAGGCTCAACTCAGGGATTGGATCCCTAATGTTGTCAAAAGGCGACTATGGAGTGGAGGCCCTATGTCTAAAAAGGCACAACTCAGGGATTGGAGCCCTAATGTTGGCAAAAGACGACTAGGGATTGGAGGCCTTATGTCTAAAAAGGCTCAACTCAGGGATTGGATCCCTAATGTTGTCAAAAGGCGACTATGGAGTGGAGGCCCTATGTCTAAAAAGGCACAACTCAGGGATTGGAGCCCTAATGTTGGCAAAAGACGACTAGGGATTGGAGGCCTTATGTCTAAAAAGGCTCAACTCAGGGATTGGATCCCTAATGTTGTCAAAAGGCGACTATGGAGTGGAGGCCCTATGTCTAAAAAGGCACAACTCAGGGATTGGAGCCCTAATGTTGGCAAAAGACGACTAGGGATTGGAGGCCTTATGTCTAAAAAGGCTCAACTCAGGGATTGGATCCCTAATGTTGTCAAAAGGCGACTATGGAGTGGAGGCCCTATGTCTAAAAAGGCACAACTCAGGGATTGGAGCCCTAATGTTGGCAAAAGACGACTAGGGATTGGAGGCCTTATGTCTAAAAAGGCTCAACTCAGGGATTGGATCCCTAATGTTGTCAAAAGGCGACTATGGAGTGGAGGCCCTATGTCTAAAAAGGCACAACTCAGGGATTGGAGCCCTAATGTTGGCAAAAGACGACTAGGGATTGGAGGCCTTATGTCTAAAAAGGCTCAACTCAGGGATTGGATCCCTAATGTTGTCAAAAGGCGACTATGGAGTGGAGGCCCTATGTCTAAAAAGGCACAACTCAGGGATTGGAGCCCTAATGTTGGCAAAAGACGACTAGGGATTGGAGGCCTTATGTCTAAAAAGGCTCAACTCAGGGATTGGATCCCTAATGTTGTCAAAAGGCGACTATGGAATGGAGGCCCTATGTCTAAAAAGGCACAACTCAGGGATTGGAGCCCTAATGTTCGCAAAAGGCGACTAGGGGATGGTGGCCCTCTGTCTAAAAGGCACAACTTAGGGATTAGATCCCTAATGGTGGCAAAAGGTGACTAGGGAATGGAGGCCCTATGTCTAAAAAGCGCAACTCAGGGATTGGAGCCCTAATGTTGGCAAAAGGCGACTAGGGAATGGAGGCCCTATGTCTAAAAAAGATCAACTCAGGCATTGGAGCCCTAATGTTGGCAAAAGGCGACTAGGGAATGGAGGCCATATGTCTAAAAGTCACAACTCATGGATTAGGGAATGGAGGCCCTACGTCTAAAAAAGCGCAACTCAGGGATTGGAGCACTAATGTTGGCAAAAGGCGACTAGGGAATGGAGGCCCTATGTCTAAAAGGCGTAAATTAGGGATTGGAGCACTAATATTGGCAAAAGGCGACTAGGGAATGGACGCCCTATGGATAAAAAGACCCAACTCAGGGATTGGAGCCCTAATGTTGGCAAAAGGCGACTAGGGAATGGAGGCCCTATGTCTAAACAACTCAACTCAGGGATTAAAGTTTTAATGTTGTCAAAAAAAGGCGACTAGGGAATGGAGTCCCTATATCTAAAAAGCAACAACTCAGAGATTTGAGCCCTAATGTTGGATAAAGGCGACTAGGGAATGGAGGACCTATGTCTAAAAGGCACAACTCAGGGATTGGAGCCCTAATGTTGGCAAAAGACGACTAGGGATTGGAGGCCTTATGTCTAAAAAGGCTCAACTCAGGGATTAGAGCCCTAATGTTGTCAAAAGGCGACTATGGAATGGAGGCTCTATGTCTAAAAAGGCACAACTCAGGGATTGGAGCCCTAATGTTCGCAAAAGGCGACTAGGGGATGGTGGCCCTCTGTGTAAAAGGCACAACTTAGGGATTGGATCCCTAATGGTGGCAAAAGATGACTAGGAATGGAGGCCTTATGTCTAAAAAGCGCAACTCAGGGATTGGAGCCCTAATGTTGGCAAAAAGGCGACTAGGGAATGGAGTCCCTATGTCTAAAAAAGATCAACTCAGACATTGGATCCCTAATGTTGGCAAAAGGCGACTAGGGAATGGAGGCCATATGTCTAAAAGTCACAACTCATGGATTAGGGAATGGAGGCCTATGTCTAAAAAGGCGCAACTGGGGGATTGGAGCACTAATGTTGGCAAAAGGCGACTAGGGAATGGAGACCCTATGTCTAAAAGGCGTAAATCAGGGATTGGAGCACTAATGTTGGCAAAAGGCGACTAGAGAATGGACGCCCTATGGATAAAAAGGCCCAACTCAGGGATTGGAGCCCTAATATTGGCAAAAGGCGACTAGGGAATGGAGGCCCTATCTCTAAAAAGCAACAACTCAGAGATTGGAGCCCTAATGTTGGATAAAGGCGACTAGGGAATGGAGGACCTATGTCTAAAAAGGCACAACATAGGGATTGGAGCTCTAATGTTTGTAAAAGGCGACTAGGAAATGGAGGCCCTATGTCTGAAAAGTCACAACTTAGGTATTGGAGCCCTAATGTTGGAAAAAGGCGACTAGGGAATGAATCCCTATGTCTAAAAAGGCGCAACTCAGGGATTATAGCCCTAATGTTAGCAAAAGGCAACTAGGTAATGGAGGCCCTATGTCTAAAAATGCTCAACTCAGGGATTGTAGCCCTAATATTGGCAGAAGATAAAAAGCTCAACTCAGGGATTGGAGCCCTAATGTTGGCAAAAGGCGACTAAGGAATGGAGGCCCTACGTCTAAAAGGCTCAACTCAGCAATTGGAACCCTAATGTTGGCAAAAGGGAAAAATCTCAACTCAGGGATTGGAGCCCTAATGCTTGAAAAAGGCAACTAGGGAATGGAGGCCCTATGCCTAAACAGCTCAACTCAGGGATTGATGCCCTATTGTTGTCAAAAAAGGCGACTAGGGAATGGAGGCCCTATATCTTAAAAGGCACAACTCAGGGATTGGAGCCCTAATGTTGGCAAAAGGCGAATAGGGAATGGAGGCCCTATGTCTAAAAGGCACAACTCAGGGATTAGAACCCTAATGTTGGCAAAAGGCCACTAGGTAATGGAGGCCCTGTGTCTAAAAAGGTTCAACTCAGGGATTGGAGCCCTAATGTTGGCAAAAGACGGCTAGGGAATGGAGGCCCTATGTCTAAAAAGGCGCTACTCAGGGATTGGAGCCCTAATATTGGCAAAAGGCGACTAAGGGATGGTGGCCCAATGTCTAAAAGGCACAACTCATGGATTGGAGACTTAATGATGGCAAAAGGCGACTAGGGAATGGAGGCCCTATGTCTAAAAGGTGAAACGCAGGGATTGGAGCCCTAATGTTGGCAAAAGGCGACTAGGGAATGGAGGCCCTATGTCTAAAAAGGATCAACTCAGGGATTGGAGCCCTAATATTGGCAAAAGGCGACTAAGGGATGGTGGCCCAATGTCTAAAAGGCACAACTCATGGCTTGGAGACTTAATGATGGCAAAAGGCGACTAGGGAATGGAGGCCCTATGTCTGAAAGGTGAAACGCAGGGATTGGAGCCCTAATGTTGGCAAAAGGCGACTAGGGAATGGAGGCCCTATGTCTAAAAAGGATCAACTCAGGGATTGGAGCCCTAATATTGGAAAAAGGCGACTAGGGAATGGAGGTCCTATGTTTAAAAGGCACAACTCAGGGATTGGAGCCCTAATATTGGCAAAAGGCGATTAAGGAATGGAGGCCCTATGTCGAAAAAGGCACAACTCAGGGATTGGATCACTAATGTCGGCAAAAAGAGACTAGGGAATGGCGGCCCAATGACTAAAAGGTGCAAATCAGAGATTGGAGCACTAATGTTGGCAAAAGGCGACTAGGGAATGGAGGCCCTATGTCTAAAAAGGCTCACTCTAGGATTGGATCCCTAATGTTGGCAAAAGGCGACTAGGGAATGGAGGACCTATGTCTAAAAGGCACAACTCAGGGATTGGAGCCCTAATATTGGAAAAAGGCGACTAGGGAATGGAGGACCTATGTCTAAAAGGCACAACTCAGGGATTGGAGCCCTAATGTTGGCAAAAGCGACTAGGGAATGGAGGCCCTATGTCAAAAAAGGCACAACTCAGGGATTGGAGCTTTAATGTTGGCAAAAGGTACTAGGGAAAGGAGGCCCTGTGCTTGAAAAGGCACAACTCAGGGATTGGAGCCCTAATATTGGCAAAGGGCGACTATGGAATGGACGCCCTATGTCTAAAAAGGCACAACTCAGGGATTGGAGCCCTAATGTTGGCAAAAGAAGACTATGGAATGGAGGCCCTGTGTTTAAAAATGCTCAACTCAGGGATTGGAGCCCTAATGTTAGCAAAAGGTAAAAAGCTCAACTCAATGATTGGAGCCCTAATATTGGCAAAAGGCGACTGGGGAATAGAGGCCCTACGTCTAAAAGGCTCAAATCAGCGATTGGAGCCCTAATGTTGGCAAACGGTAAAAATCTCAACTCTGGGATTGGAGCCCCAATGCTGGCAAAAGGCGACTAGGGAATGAAGGCCCTACGTCTAAAAGGCGCAACTTAGGGATTGGAGCCCTAATGTTGGCAAACAAAACTAAAAGATTGATATTGGGGATTCTAAACAATCCTCTTTTGGGATTTTCTTCTTTTTCTTATCTTTTTTTTTCATTTTAACAAGATGCATGAAAGAACATGGAGGAAACTTCACTTTTGGATTGATTATTTGCTGCAAAGCCATTTCAGCACTTGCGCATATCTTTTTTTCAGTTGCATCTGCTTTTTGCATGGTTGCTTGGATTGCACCTGTTTCAACTTTCAAACAAAGAACAATTGTTAGTTTGAAACGGTAGTTGGTTTTGTGGCCTTGATCGTCCTAATTGCTTGATCCTGGCCCAACTTCTGTTGAGAACCTCTGTTGCTTGTTGGTTTTGAAGATAAATCTCCCTTTCAATCCGAAGGGCCCAACTTTTAGGATTTCATGATGACTCGTCCGCGTGGGGCTTTGACCTTTTTCACTTTATTCTGCTCTTAGGATCTTTGTCCTTGACTTTATTTCCTTTTCAATATCTTTGCTTTGAAAGCATCAACAATCATGGCCAATCAGGATTGTCTTGGTGCAGTCGCTGAGGCTGAGTACTTGCTTTAGCTTTTGCTTGGTAGAGCCTTGTAAAGGCAGTCCTGCCACCTTTTCTTTGTATTAGTTTTGGGAGCAGAGTTAGACCGAAAGGGATTTAAGGAAAATTAAACAAAATGCAAGAAAATGAATTTAAAGAGAAGTGTCCCTTTCGGGGAGAAAAGAAGGAGTTATCCGGGGTGCATGCAGTCTTCAAATAGACATGACATGCTTCTTGGACTGGATGCCTGACCCGCACAAACTTTCTCGACTTCTCATAAACTCATTGACCCGTGTTTCAAAACCATGGAATCTTGCCAGGGCTCTTTTAGTGGTGGGAGATGTCTTCTGTTAGGCCGACAGCGCCCTTTGCAGGTTTTCGCCAATCGACCTCTCTCATTTCTCTTCTCACTGTCGCCCAATAGTGCTCTTTATGAGTTTTCACTAAATGGACTCTCTCATTTTCAATTTCTTTACGCACCGTCACCTTATGTTGCCCATAGGTTTTCACCGATAAGACTCTCTCATATTATTTCTCTCAGTTTGACTGCATCAAATTCAAATAATGGTGTTTTCCTATTCCAACGCCTTTGCCAATTGATCGGAAGCATTTGGAAAAGATTTAGGTAAAAAGAATCTAGATGGAATTACAACTTTGGAACCGTTTTGGTTGGCTAATTGTCAAACCATTATATCATCTGCCCCAGTTTCACTTATTTGGGGGAATTGGGATTTTTATTTTGGTGTGACTGAACCCCAGAGAGAGGCTGCCTATGTATCCTTTCAGAATCAAGTCAGATGTAGTTTAGGCAAACATTTGTTTTTGTTGTTTTTTTTTTCTATTTTTGTTTTTCTATTTTTGTTTTGTTTTGTTTTCTTTCTTTTTTTCATTCATTTTTTAATAGTACTTTCGGGTTCCAAAGAGGGTAATCAAGGAAGAGTGGCCGACTCAAAATGTTTGCAAAATGATTGATAGTGTTTGGATAGCGGGAATGAAAGCCTTCGTCATCTCAATTGAACAAAGTCATCACCGCAGAAAGCCTAAACATAGTACCTTTTTACTGCATCCGCATTCACAACTGCTTCGGGATCATTTCCTTCGATATCACTCAGATACAATGCTCCTCTCGGCAATATCTCTCTGATGATGTATGACCCTTCCAATTAGGAGCAATTTTTCCTTTTTATTCCCGGTGATGAGGAAGAATGCGCCTTAACACAAGTTGTCCCACCTCAAAATTCCTAGGCCACACTATCTTGTTATAAGCGCGGGCCATTCTTTTTTGGTACAACTTCCCGTGACAGACCGCCGCCATTCGCTTTTTATAAATTAAGGTCAACTGTTCTAGACGAGTCTTGACCCACTCATTGTCCTTAATCTCTTCTTCAACGATGATCCGAAGAGAAGGGATTTCCACCTCTGCAGGTATTACAGCCTCAGTTCCATAGACCAAAAGGTACGGGGTTGCTCCTACCGATGTGCGCACCATGGTGCGATATCCCAGTAATGCAAAAGGAAACTTTTCATGCCATTGTCTGGAGCTCTGAATCATCTTTCTCAAAATCTTCTTGATATTCTTGTTTGTTGCTTCAACAACGCCATTGGCTTTGGGCCGGTAGGGAGTGGAGTTTCTATGCATTATTTTGAATTGTTCACATACCTTTTCCATCAAACGACTATTCAGGTTTGCAGCATTATCTGAGATGATAGTTGCAGGAATGCCAAAAGGGTAGATAAGATTAGAATGCACAAAATCTACCACAGCTTTCTTGGTGACCGATTTGAGAGTGATGGCTTCAACGCACTTCGTGAAGTAATCAATGGCAACTAGTATGAATCTACGTCCATTTGAGGCTTTCGGCTCAATCAGCCCAATGACGTCCATGCCCCAAGCAACAAATAGCCAAGGTGCTGACATGGGATGTAGTTCTGTGGGACGTGCATGAATCAAATCACCGTGCACCTGAGACTAATGGCACTTTTGAACAAAGTTGAAGCAGTCCTTTTCCATGGTTAACCAATAATACCCTGCTCGATGGATTTTCTTTGCCAAAACATACCCGTTTGTGCGGGATCCACACACTCCTACATGTACTTCATGCATGATCCTTTTGGCCTCTTCGGCATCAACACATCTTAACAAGTTGAGATCTGGGGTCCTCTTGTACAAGACATCACCACTTAAGAAGAAACCACTTGCATGCCATCTAATGGTTCTCTTTTGGTCTTCACTAGCTTGCCCGGGGTATTTTTGCATTTTTAAAAACCTTTTGATGTCATGGTACCATGGCTGGGTGTTTGGTTGTGCCTCAACCATATTATAGTAACCATGCCTTTCCTTGATTTGGATCTCCAAGGGATCAATGTGGGCATTGCCTGGGTAAGGCAACATCAAGGCCAGAGTGGTGAGTGTATCAGCTAGTTCATTGTGACAATAAGAGATGTACCTGTATTCTATCGACTTGAGCTGCTTGCTAATATCTTCCACATGTTGCCGATAGGGAATAAGATTAACATCTCGGGTTTCCCATTCTCCCTGGGCTTGTCGGATAATCAGATCTGAGTCTCACATAATTAACAACTCTTTGATGTCCTGGTCAATCGCCATGTTCATACCCATGATGCAGGCTTCATGCTCAATAGTGTTGTTTGTGCAGAAAAAATCGAAGCCTAGCCATGGCCGGATAGTGCTGACCAGTGGGTGAGATCAAGATTGCCCCAATTCCAACACCTTTTGCGTTTAACACCCCCATTAAAGAACATTTTCCAAGCATGGGTGTCTTCATAGATTGATTCTATTGAATTTACCTCTTCATCTAGGAAGTAAGTGCTCAACGGTTGGTATTCATCATCAATCGGTTTTTTAGCCAAATGATCTGCTAATGCCTGGGCTTTCATTTCCATGTGAGTGACACAGACTACGTCAAATTCCATGAGCAGAATCTACCATTTTGCTAATCTCCCTGTGGTCATCGGTTTTTGGAATGTGTATTTCAAAGGATCCAACCTGGTTATGAGGTAAGTGGTATAGGCTTGAAGATAATGTCTCAACTTCTGAGTGACCCAAGTTAAGGTACAACAGGTTCTCTCCAATAGAGTATACTTAGCTTCATAGCTGGTAAACTTCTTGCTCAGGTAGTAGATCGCCTATTCTTTCTTACCAGTTATATCATGTTGCCCGAGGACACAACCGAAAGAATTTTCCAAGACTGCCATGTACAAGAAAAGAGGCCTCCCTGTCTCTGGTGGGACCAAGACTGGCGGATTTGATAGATATTCCTTTATCTTATCAAAAGCTTCTTGACATTCATCCGTCTACTTGACTGCTGCATCTTTCTTCAGTAATTTGAATATGGGCTCACATGTAGATGTCAACTGAGCAATGAACCAACTGATATAGTTTAATCTGGATAGCAAGCTCATCATATCTTTCTTGGTTCTCGAAGGAGGAAAATCCTGGATAGACTTTATTTTTGTTGGGTCTAACTCAATACCTCTCCTGCTGACTATAAATCCAAAAATTTTGCCCGATATGACTCCAAACGCACATTTGGCTGGGTTCAGCTTCAAATCATATTTGTGCAACCACTCGAAGAATTTTTTCAAAACTTGAACATGTTCATCCTGGGTTTTGGACTTGATGATTACGTCGTCCACATATACCTCTATCTCTTGATGCATCATATCATGGAAAATAGCGGTCATGGCCCTCATTTAGGTTGCCCAAGCAGTCTTCATACCAAACGGCATGATTCTGTAGCAATATGTACCCCAGGGTGTGTTAAAGGTTGTCTTTTTGGCATCTTCTTCATCCATCAACACTTATTGATATCCTACGTAACAATCCACGAAGGACTGTATCTCATGTTTGCCGCAGTTATCAACAAGGATGTCGATGTTGGGAAAAGGGAAATTGTCTTTGGGACTTGCCTTGTTTAAATATCTATAATCCACACGCAGCCGGGTCTTCCCGTCTTTCTTTGGAACTGGGACTACATTAGCCAACCATGTAGTGTATCGGACCACTCGGATTACCCATGCTTTTAACTATTTCATGATTTCTTCCTTAATCTTATCACTGATGTCAGTTTTAAAATTTCTTTGGTTTTGCTGGACAGGAGGGCAATCGGGGTAAGTTGGCAACTTATGAACCACCAGGTCAACACTTAGCCCTGGCATGTCGTCGTACGACCAAGCAAACACATCTTTGAACTCAAACAGGAGTTGGATTATTGCACCCTGGGTTTTCCCGTCTGTGTGAATGCTTATCTTGGTTTCCTATATTTCTTTAGAAGTTCCCTAGTTAACCGCCTCAGTATTATTCAAGTTTGGCTTAGGTTTATTCTCGAATTGTTCCAATTCTGGATTTATTTCCCTAAAAAGCCTCTTCTTCATCATATTTTGGTTATTGGTTCATTATTTCACAGTTAGACAGCACGTTTAGATATAGGCATCAAGTTCTCAAGCATGTTATGTTATTTAAAGCCGTATTATTAGAACTGAAAAGAAGAAATAAAAGAGAAAAATAGCAAAAATCAGAAAGAATAAAAAAAGATGAACGATGAAATATTGATTTCATTTCTTGGAATTTGAAGATACAAGGTTTACATTTGGAAATTTAAAGACAAGAAACTAAAGAAAACATCCGAGTTACACCCTGGAATAACTCGCGATGCAGAAAAAGTAGTATAACAGGTCTACCGGGACTCCCGCCTGATCGGAAATGGCGTAGCCTTCCAATTTTGCAGCTTGGCGCTTGGTCCCATATACAACACCTCAACGGTGCTTGTGCCCTCTCCCGGATGAACCATGTGGGTTTCGTAGAGTATCTTCCTCATTGCCCACATAATTCTTCAACCTCTTCGGTTGTAAAGGCCTCATCATCCTCTTCTTCACTGTACTTTGGCTTGACAAAGGTCTCGTACAGATGTGGAAATGGTTGCGGCAAAACCCATCCCTCATTCTTTATCTCATCTGCCCACTTTATATCATTGGGGTAGGTAGGAAAACTATCCCGAAGAACTTCTCATGGTAGGCAGGGTAACTGGCTCAGCTATTCCTTGTAGGGATTTCCCAAGTCCATTCCCTGGTTTGAAACCATGTCTGATCATTTCTTTGGCCATCATAATCGAGGCACTAGGTAGGAAAGGTTGGGGCAAGGGTTTCCCTCTTTATCCTAGTCTGCCACCACGACTTCAAGGGCTTGGTAAACTATATGTTCACTTCCTTCCCTCGCTTCAAGACATGGGACGGATGGGTCCCGATAGATCGATTGTTCATCCTCTCCGTGGACCACGATCTCCTGATCCTCATGTTCAAATTTCACCATTTGATGGAGAGTGGAGGGTACAGCCCCTGCTGCATGGATCCAAGGCCTTCCCCAAAAGAAATTTATAGGATGTGTCCATGTCTAGCACTTGGAAGGTCTCCTCAAAGTTCATCGAGCCATTGGTTAGAATTAGATCGATTTCTCCAATTGTGTCCCTTTTGATACCATCAAAGTCTTGCACGCAGACATTGTTGGGACGAATCCTTTCAGTCCCAATTTCCATGCGCTGTAGTGTAAAGAGTGGGCAGATGTCTACCCCAGAACCTCCGTCTACCATGACCCTCTTCATGTAGTACCCTTCACATTTGACAGTTAAGTGCAAGGCTTTGTTATGTGTGGCTCCTTCTGGGGCAAGTCATTTTTGCTAAATGAAATCTGGTTGATAGCGAAAAATCATTTTGTCATTCTTTCTAACTGTTCCATAGAAGTCTCAGCTGGCACATATGCTTCATTGAGGGTCTTCATTAAAACATTCTAGTGTTCGGGGGATTTCATTAGCAATGATAAAAAGGATACTTGTTCAGGAAATTTCCAAATTTGATCAACCACTTCATAGTCCGCCATCTTCATTTCTGAAAGAAACCTTCCGCCTCTTCGGCACTTACAGGTTTTTTAAATGGGAAACGCTTTCTAGTGGCGTTGTTCACTTCTTCAATGTTGGAGTACTTCTCAGTAGGGTGATTTTCTTGAAGCTCTCCTGAGGTTTCTTTTCCCTTATACGTCATCATTGTTTTATGGTAATTCCAAGGCAACGCAGCAGGATCTGTCATGGGCTTCTGTGGCACGCGTCCAATAACCACGGGCTCGTTCGACCTCGATGGCTTAATTGTCCTCCCCACATATGCTCCTTTGGGTACATACATCTAAGTTCCTTTTTTCAATTCAAATCTCTTTGGAGGACTCAAAGTCAACTGCTTTTCTTTGCGGCCTCGTGGGACATAGAGAACAGCATCTTTGGGAGGCATTGCCCCCGTTCCTACTTCAACTTTCTTTTCTGGTTTTGAACGGGTGGCTTTGTTCTTCTTTTCCCCTTCATCTTGCTTTGGGCAATTTTTGGTTTTCTCTCCACATTAGCAATGGCAATTATGGCCTTTAGTGCCGAATCAAATTCTTTATCTTCACAAATCATTCCAATTACTGGCCCATTGTTGTGGGCTGGCAGTAGGTAAGTCGCGTTGGGGACATCTTCATCCCTTAGCACTATCTTTCCTTGTTCTATCAAGTTCTCCACTGCTCTTTTCAAGGTCCAACAATCATCCGTATCGTGCCATTCTGCTCCTGAATGATAGGCACATCTGATACCAGCTCTGTAAGCAGGTGATGCTGGGTTTTGCCTTGTTTGAGGAACTGGCTATAGCAAACCCATTTGGACAAGCTTTGGAAACAGATTGGAGTAGTATTCACCGATTGGTGTAAAAGTTTGCCTTTTGGGTGGCTCACGAGGGGGAAAGTTATTCTGTGGAGGACGGGGGTTGTAGTGGTTTTGGTGAGGAAGCTAGTTTCTTGGAAATGGATCTTGGTTTCTATCGGCTTGTTACTGCGACCGGATAATAGGTTGAGCATTCATGATCGTGTACAGTTGAGGAGCATAGGCCATGTCCTGGTGAGGGTAATAATTCTAAGGGGTTCTTTCTGGGAAAATGGATCTAGGAGCGCGGTGTCTTCTTGCACCCAATGCCGCCATGGATGTTTTTTTTTCTTCTTACCTTTTTCTATTCATCCAGACCCCCCTTGAATGGCTTGAGAGGTTGCTCTAATAGCAGATTGACTCATAATTCTACCTATTTTCAATCCATTTTCCACCATTTCACCAATTTTAATAGCTTCTGCGAACGGTTTACCCATAGTTGAAATCATATTTTGGAAATAATCCACTTCATGAGCTTGAAGGAACACCGTGACCATTTTGACCTCATCTATTGGAGGCTTTACTCTCAATGCTTGCTCACGCCATTTGATCGCATACTCCTGAAAGCTCTATAAAGACTTCTTTTTCCAATTTGCCAGTGAGTTTCTGTCTGGAGAAATGTCTATATTATACTGGAACGGTCTGACAAAGTCTCTTGCGAGGTCGTCCCAGATGTGCCAGCGAGAGATATCCTGATCCATGTACCACTCAAAGGCGATACCTACCAGACTTTCTCCAAAATAAGCCATGAGAAATTCTTCTTTTCCTCCAGCTCCTCGCAGCTGATTGCAGTATTTCTTAAGATGAGGAATAGGATCACCATTTCCATTGTATTTTTCAAACTTTGGAATTTTGAATCACAGAGGAAATTGCACATGAGGGAACATGCATAGATCAGTATATGATACACTTTTCTATCCACTCAGACCCTGTATGTTTTTTAGGCTGTGCTCTAGGCTTCTCATCCTCTTTGCGATTTCTTCCTGTTCAGGGATTTTGGGAGTCCTTTCCTGTCCCGTGGTGAACTCAAATAGAGGTGGCTGAGGATAATTATAAGTGAGGAACTGAGGGGGTTCTATTTGGAAAGTGGGTTTTTGGAACATAAAGGTTGAAGGATAAAAAATGGGTCTAGGTAGTGCAGGCTCTATTGTGGCTGAGCATGGGGGAGCTGTAAAGATATTGGAAGCCGCTCCGGACAGGAACACTTGGGGGTGAACCTCAGAAGGTGTTCCCACAAAATGAGCTGATATGGTGGGTTGTCCCAGTAGGGTGTTTGGATGGCTGATGGGAATATTGGAGATACCCCCTAATCTGGGGAACAGTTCGGGGAATCCGGGAATGGCACTTGGAGGCTCCCTCCCATTCATCCACGTATCCTATATTTCCAAGACCCTAAGATGTAAGATCCTATTTTCTTCAGCCACTGTAGATTCTGAGGCTGGGATGCCCGAGATTAGGCTATCTTCTGGGATGGGAATTGCTGGCAAGGTCATTTCTGAAGACATTTCTATGCTCCCCTTCGATCTAGTAAAGTACAGATGTGATGCCAGTTTACCACAAAAAACCAACCATCGTTTCTATGAAACCTGGACTAGTTGTGACGGCAGCAAATGGTTAGTTTGAGACACATAACAGATAGGTAATCACACGTTGGGATGTGATGCACCTATACAGTTAAATTGGTGTCTACGTGTTTTGCAACGGTTTCATGAGTCATCCCGGCTTTTCCTTATTCTTTCCCATGTTTTTCTTTTGATTTCCACTCTCTTTTCCTTGCTTTTTCTTTCTTTTTTGGTTTTCCTCTCATTTTCCTCATTTTTCTTCTTTCTCTTTTCTTATTGGAGTTATTTACAAAAATATGACCGAATGAGGATTGCCTACGTATCACGACACCGCGTGAATCAGATTATTACGTAGTTCAAGAAAAAAATGCAAAAATAAAGAAATATTTTTTTGGGAATTTTCAATATTTCATTAATAAAACTTCTATTATAAAGATTCTAAACTATTTGTTTTCTTGGAAAAGGAAAAACTACAAACACGCTCAAAATAACAAAAATACAGACTCAATGATAGAAAACCAGGAATACATTAAAGCTTCAACTACTGGGGCCCGCGGGGCATCGTTCGACCTCGCCGGGGCCTATGTGCAAGACCCCCTTGCAGTGGCTCCAAATCACTCATAACTTGACGAACAAAAATCATCACTGCAGCAAAAAAGGTGGTATGAGTCATGTCCTCGCACGCTTGGAATTTCATGGTAATATAGTCAGCGATGGCCCTAATCCTTTCTCTAATTCTACCCTTTTCCTGAAGTAACCGCCCTATTTGCTGATTCCAGGCTTCCAATACTTTGGAGTCGTGGAAGTGGTGATATTGTAATTGTTATATTTCTCTCTCATTTTAGTCATCAGCTTATAGCAATGCTCCCTATCATCCTTGAAATCTTTAGCCCGCTGGGCTGCCTCATCCTCAAGGGTAGTCACCTTTTTCTCAAGCTAGTGATGGTCCCTTCGTAGTTTCTCTTCATTTGCTACACAAATTGTGCCCGTTCTTCCGCTTTCTTTGCCCACTGCGACTGGATTTTTGCTACACTATCTTCAGATTTTTCCAAGTCTTTTTGGCACTCGAGGACTTTCTTTTTTAATCCGCTTATAAGCCTTCCATCAGCCCGACTTCTTTCTGAGTTGCTGGCAGCCATGTTAATCTTTCACATCTGATCCTTAAGGGTCTCATTCTCCTGGGTCAATTTCTTCTTTTCACCCTCATCGGCTGCGGCTTGCAAGCTGTTTTCAAATTGAAGGTCCCGGACCTGCTTTTCCAGCTCTCCTATTTTAGCCCTGTATTCATTCTCCTTGGGTAACCAGGCCCGCTGTTCTTGTGATGACTCGTCAAAATCCTGTAGGTGGGGTCTTTTGGCCGACCTCCCAAATGCGCTTTCCTTTTTGTACTAAGCATGATAAGCAGGTGAAACTTCTCCTTTAGATCGATCCCGTACATAGGTGTTCGCCGCCAAGTATTGTCACTCACTCCAGATCTGGCGGACTGTTGATTCAGGAAATTGGCCATCAGGACCAATCTCAACTACTTGAGCATTAAGATCTTCTTCTTTCGGCAATTTTTCGCACCTTCTAAGCTGTCTTAAAACCCGATATGGGGCATAAGGCTAAATGCTCCTAAGACCCATCAAGAGGAAATGAGGCCCAGTTGCTGGCATATATATGATCTCATCCACAGGCAACCATCCAAATGTCCACTCTATTTGGCTGGCAGTTAGGGACCAAAAGCATGATGTCCATCATGTGACCCCTTCAGGTAAGCTGATCCCATCAGTCCTCGTATAAAATTCCTATATGCAAGTTTTTTCTATTGACCTGTAACTCATGAATTGAGGACGATGGCATAGGTGTTCAATCATCCACATTTGCAGCAACAAGTTGCACCCCTCAAAAAAGTTCCTTCCCGCTTTGCAGGCTGTGAGAAAGCGGAAGATTTCAACTACTATCATGGGCGCAAGAGTGCTTTTGGCATGTGTGAGTAAAGTGTTGATGACCCCAGCTATTTTTATGTCGATACTTCCATCTTTCCTAGGGAACACCAAAAGCCCCAAGAAGACCACCATAAAAGCAAACCGTCTATGTTCTTCCCATTTGTGGCGGTTTCCTTTGTTGTATATTTTGTTTTCTGAATTTTTGGACCCCCCTATATGACCATATATCTGGTATATAAATTGTGGAGTACAAAAGCCATCTGCCAAATTCGGGTTGTGGACCCCCTGCTTTTCTTCAGCGAGTCTAAGAATTTGTGTATAGCTACAGTTCTCGGGGCAATCAAGTACTTGTGTCTTAGAGGAACCTCAGCATTCCCAATGTACCGGCTATTTCTTCTAAGGTTGGGGTGAGTTCAAAATCTGAAAAATGGAACACGTTATGCTCAGGGTCCCAGCATGTAACCAATACCCTTATGATGTCTCCCTTGTGCCTAATCTCCAACAAACCAATAAGACCTCCCAAATACTTCTTGACATCGTCTTGCCCTGCTTCACCAAGATTGTTCCACCACATATGCAACTCCAAGGGGATTTTGTTCATAATTGAGAAAGGTTCATTTTGAATTGAGCTCATCCTGCACAATTATTAAGGTGATTCAATAATTCATTTTGACCTAAAAGAAAAAGTGACCCCATTTTTTTCAAAATTTTCATTTCAAAACAAAAAAACCTGGTTTTGTAGATACGGCATTTTAGCACTTCGGGAAAGAAGATTTTAAGGCTATGCCCGCTAACCGTTGAAAATGACCCAAGGTGGTTGTTCTTGCAAAAATAGCCTTCCAGCGCCCTTTTGGGGACATTCGGCTTATTTTAAACAAGAATTGCATCACCCGACTTATTTGTGACAAAAATTAAAATTTTGTTGTTTTTGGGCTATTTTTGCAAAAAGGAAAGTTGGACCCGATGGGGGTTGCCTACATATCCCACATCCGGTGAGAACCAAACTGTTGTTGTTCAGGCAGATTTAACAAAACCAACTATTGTTGAAAAACTTTCTTTTCTTTCATTTTCTCAAAAAAAATTCGGCAGAGTTTCGGAAGCATTTGGGTATTATTTTTTTCCAAACAGGTGACTAACTCACTCAACCCTAACACTATTATTACCTTTTTCCAAATTTCTCCCACTATTTACAAGCCAGTAAACATACATATCCGAAGAAAATAAATGCACAAGTAGCAAGTAGGATGCATCAGGATGGTCTTTTTATTTCAGGTCACCTATCCTAGACGGACCCAACCCCTGTGTTGAGTCCCCTAAATCAAATTCACATGATGCAAGCAAACGTTCCTACTATGGATCCGGCATGAGGTTGAGTTATTCTAGGTTCAAAAACCTGGGTATATGTTCTAGACTGTGTACCCGAGCGAAAAACTCGAGTCGAGAAGAGGGGCTACATACCAGGAACCAAAAGGCCATCCGGCGTAGTAACTTGTCCGAGCCTCTTTCTTACTTTAAGGTATGACACTAACAGGATAGGGAGTCTCAACCAGCAAGCACATCCCCGAAGGTGAGAATAGAAGGGTTTTGTAGTAGTTTTATATATACACTTCAGATAATATCAAAGCGGTAAAAGCATCATTTAGCACATTAGGTCCAAACATATAATAAAATCAGATAATAGATAAAGCCAAATATAACAATTATTTTAAGCTTGAATTCTTGAACCCTGAACCGAAGTTCTGGGTTCTTGTCCCCAGCGGAGTCGCCAGAGCTGTCACACCTCCTTTTTTCCACACCACCCACGAAAAGATAGTGTATAAGGGAGTTTTTCCACTTTAAGTGACATTATTCGAATTGGGATTATTTATTTATCAGAGTCGCCACTTGGGATAATTTATTTAGTGTCCCAAGTCACTGATTTATTTTGAATCCTAAATCGAGGAAATTTTTGACTTTCAAAGTGAAGTCTGCGAACCAGAAATTCTTGAGTAAGGAATTCTGTTAACCCGGGGGAAGGTGTTAGGAACCCCCGGATTTCGTGGTTCTAGCACGGTCGATTAAACTATCATAATTGGCCTATTACCTAATTTTAATACATGTTTCAATCCTATAGTGCAATTTTAGATTATTTACTGCTTTTATTTAATTTTAATGAAAAATTGCAATGTTATTAAAATACGTCTCGAACCACGTCACATAAATGCACCCGTGGTTTTTGACATATTTTAACATCGTTAAGATTTGGATTTGGGTCACATAAATGTGCACCCGAGTTTAGGAAAGTAGATTACTAAAATACGCGCCTAAAGAAACTAGCGTGTTGATAACTTTGCGGGAGCCCGTAAAAATTTGCTAGATGGCACGTCCCGAGATCTAAGTATTCTAATGCAAGTAGTTAAAGAGGGCCACACAATTTGTGATTTTTATTTGGCGTGGCGCACCTCGATTTTATTTTTTTAAAGGATATTCTACTAAAGATTAAAGGG
Organism: Nicotiana glauca; assembly: GCA_026770625.1. NCBI lineage: Eukaryota > Viridiplantae > Streptophyta > Magnoliopsida > Solanales > Solanaceae > Nicotiana > Nicotiana glauca. Next base: position 8,107 of record MU767509.1, on the reverse strand, counting down.
CCATGGACTATTATGTTATCTAAGATGGCCCTCCTAAAATTATTCTAAGGGGTCCTACTAATTGACCAAAGTCATAAGGATTGGCTTCAAGAGCTAAATATGGGCTGTGGACACAATACATTAACGTTCATAAAGGTTATCAAAGACCATTTGTTCAACAAACAACAATCACAAACGGGCTCCATACATGGAGCCCAAGGCCAGGCAAATTAATGCTAAAGTTGGGCAGTATAAGCAAAGTTGAGGCCCAAATCTTATTCAAAACATATTAATAACAGATGCATTTAATTCAACCGCAAACAAACTGGTAATCCAATTTGCAATAGACTACCCATTTGGGCTCAATATGAGCCCAATCAATTGCAGAACACATGGTCTGATGGACCAAGGATGGAGTCCACATGACTGGTGCTGGGACTCAAGATCAAGTCCCTACAAGGGAAGGAAGTGCCATGTAACGACTAAAATTGATACTATAGGGAGTATGTACATATCTAATTAACCCTTCTGATTTACTAACTACTAGTAAGACCATTTAAAACTTCAAGCTTAAACAAGTACCAAATAATCCTGCTCGACTCAAATTTAACAACTATTTTAAAAGTAGATGATGAATATTATTTAAGGCTATCTGAATTGCGATTTCAAACTAAATGGCATTGTTAAACCTCATATCTCATAATTCGAATTTCAAACAGAATAACACATTCAGAAACTCAGGACTAATTAAACTCCATTTAATCTCTCTTATTCTTGGAAACCTATGACAATTTACAAACACATCCATGACCAAACCATACAGTTGTATAGGATCAAATTCAAGATGCTATTAGAGGATAAGTTCAGTAAATCAGAATCAAATGTATCTAAGACCCAATCGTCTATAGTCCAATTATCACAAACAATAGAATGTCTAAATCATATAATTCTCACATTCCAGTGGAGCTTAAATCCAGCACATGAACAGTGATGCTTGCAAGTAAATTATAGATACATACAAATATGTTGGGCAACTAAACCAAAATAAAACAAAAATTAACAGGGGAAAATATGTAGCAATTCATCATTTCTTCAAGCTTGGTCACATATTTCTGATTTAACTTCACACATCATTTAAAGGCCTAGGAAATACCTGGAAATTAGAATAAAATAAGAAACTTGGAGGTCAGCTAAACAGCAGTAGTGTGACAGAATCAGTTCCAAAGCAATACCAAACATATCCAATTCAAATTTTGAGGAATATGATGCAGCAATCCAAAGAGTAAGACTCAATCGAACAGTGAATCTAGCTATATCTAACACCAAACTTTGATGAAAAATTTTAAACCACCTCTCAAACAACTGAATCCAAATAGTTTCAGAAATTGGAGGGGAATTAGAACTACTGAAAACTTAATGAAAACAGTAGCTTTTGCTAGATTTCTAAGCTATTTTTGTGTTAATATTCAGGATTTTTTTAATCTAAAATCTGTGTATTTTAGCTCTCAAATTCTACAGGCTCTCTATCTCTCAGAATTTTTGATCTCTAAAACTCTAGGCTCTGGAAAAAAAACCCCTGCAAGGCAAGGACACAATGCCTTTTATAAGCAAATAAGTAGGGCAATTTCAGATTCATTTTTTACCCCTTAGGTCCTTCTTAATTTTCAACTTTTGCTTAAAAGTCCCTAAAATCTTGGCTTGTTCTCCAATTTATACTACCTAAATCCTGATATTTAAATTAAAACCCCAATCTAGAAGCTTCTAGGGGCTTCTATTTTCTGTTACTGCAAGATTCTTTAATTGAATTATCCCAATTAACCCCTAGTTATCCTATTTTTTTACCTTGAAGACCAACCTGGGTCAAGCGGGTATGGGTTATTGGATCCCAAATGGGCCCAATGTCTCAAAAGACGTGGTCTCAAATTCAGGGCAAGCAGGATTCCCTGAGAATGAGGTATGTATTAACCTTAAAGCCCAAATAGCAAAGTAAACCAAAACAAATTCAGAAAACTTTAAAGGAACCAAATAAATTGGCTAATTGAATGATCACCAACAAACAGGGAATTAATTGAGCTATTAAAATAAACCTAATCAAACTAAACTAAGTGACCATAACAGGAAGTGAAATCAAAGATTTAAACATGTCATTAAAAAAATTGAATAAACCTAAAAAATTAGGGAACAAATTTTAAAGGGAAAATGAGTACTAAGAAAAGAGGTCTTGGGTTCAGAACCTTGACCTAATCCCAATTAAAGTGAAACATGAAAGAAAGATGAAAGGAACTCACTGGCCAGGCTCAAACTCGATAATGGTATTCCGATTCGGCCCCAAAATAATACCAAACGTTTGTTCTTGCTGAGAAACAAACGAATGTCATTATTTCGTGCCAATACAAACAGAAATGACCCGAAAACTCTGAAGACGACTTGCCTGCACGAATCCATCTTTAGGCTCTTGGGCTCAATTTTTTTATTTGAAATCCCATGTGCTACAGGGATGTTTGAAGGATTATGAGTGGGGATTTGGAATGAGGCAGAGACGATGGTTCAAGGGTGTTAATTTGGTGGTGTTTGGGTGGTGGCGCCATCGGACATGGCGGAGGAAGCCATGGCGGCACTAAGGTTTCGACGATTCGAGAGGTTTGGGTAGGATTTGAAGAAAACTAAGAGTGTATTGTGATGGGGAAATTTTAGGGGCACTGGATGCCGGCCGCCGTCGTAAGCGATTTCTGGTGGGCGGCAAGCGGCGGTGGACGGTGGGGATTAGGGTTGGTCTTGTGAGAGGTGAGAGAGACGAAAGGGGAGAGGGTTCTGAGGAGGGTAGGGTCCGTTTGAACATTAATATATTAATGGATCTAGGCTTCTCATTCGTTAGATCACTCAACCTAGACGGTTGAGATCAACTGAGAGTAGACGACGTCGTTTGGGTCATAGGGGTGTTGGACCGGATTTTTTGGGTGGGTTTGGGACTGGATCAGGCGACCTTGGACGGGTATAAGGGGATTTGGACGATTGGGCTGAGGGTTTGGTTTGGGTCAGCCCAAAATTGGGCATTTTATTTAAAGACTCACTTCCTTTTAGTTCCTTTTCTTCTTTTTTTTTTCAAATATTAAAGCTAAAATTAAACCTAAAAGATTAAAATAACCTACCTAATTATATTAAGCTAGAACTAATAATCAAAACTATTAATAAAATACCAATTTAAAGAAAACTAATAAAATTCAAAGCTAAAATTTTAAACCAAGCAACATATCAATTTTTTTTATTTTTTTATTTTTGTAAAACCCTAATTACGAATTAATCTAAAAAATGTAAAACTAAGTCCTAAATGCCAATGTGATGCATATTTTTGTATTTTTGAGATGAATTATGCTAGATTAAAAATGTACACCGAAAGATGCAAAGAAATACGAAAATTATAAAAAATTTCCTAAAAATCAAAAAAAAAAGAAAAATCCTAATTTTAAGAATTCTGTGGGAGTAATTCAAGCGAGGCAAAAATTATGTGCTCACATATAGAAGCTATTAATCAAGTCTGAATCACTTCATTCACTTATAAGTCTAAAACCAGTAATAATGATGTGCTATTATCTGTAGAACATATAACCTTTTCGCTAAAACTTACTTTTATTTAATAATCTGGCAACCTCTCTTAACTATTACGCATTTAGTTTATTTCATTGTTTCTAAAATAAATAGATATCATGCCTATAGGATCCTCATCCAACACTTAGGCAAGCCTTAGGATAAAATTATAAACTGAATCTGTTGTTATTAACTATAACTAGCAGGCAGGCCTGATTTAGGCTTCTTATCTGAATTATGTAATAAATCAGTCTGCCTCAACTTTTAAGTTTTAATCAGACCTTAAATAGTATGTGTAAATCATGCTAATTACCTGCCTTTTCTGCTTAAAGGAGGTATATCTAAGCTTTTTACTTGTTATGTGTTCCCCCAACTTGCTATACGTGTTTTGTCTGTCGCTTTAGAATTTTGCCTTTTAAAACTACAAATAAGCCTAATCTCCCTTTCCCTTAGGATTAGTTGTAAGACCCCAGAAAATTTCGCTAAGCAATTTAGGATTTTGTAGTGTCACGTAGGCTTATTATAATATGTTTATATGCTATTAACATGGTGGTCATCAATTTTATTTGGTAGATATGTGTATTAGTCTTATTTTAAGTAATTTGGGGTCCAAGGAAAGGCCTAAGTATAAGAAAAATTGGAAAAGTCCATTATAGGCTAAGATTTCAAATGAGTTCTCACAATCCCCCAGTTTGAACGAGAATATCTAAATATCTATAAGGTTTTGGGTGATGGATAACCTATCAAATTAAAGGTCTTTGAGTCTAATTTCCAACGCTTCAAACCGTTCGTCATTTGAACATACCTACACAAAGTTATGATCAAATTACCAAAGGCTGGAAAAACGCGATCTTGTGTCAAATCTGCAATCGCAGAATCACAATGCGGTCCGCATTTTTTATATGCGGTCGCAAATCTGACCGTAGACTGGGTCAGTGTAGCCCATTTTTGGGCAGTGATTCTACGACGCATTTGTGGCCCGCATACCCATTATGCGGTGGATTCTGCAGTAGCATAGTTGACATCGGAGGGTTAATTTTCTAACTTTCATAACCCGACCCCATTTTGATATATAGGTCTTGGGGCTTCATTTGGGGTCATTTTCTACTGATTTTAGAGAGAGTTGAGAGTATTTTAGAGAGAGAAGGAGTNTTTGAAATCAAGATGTTCATCTAGTATTTGATAAAATGCTCAAATGAGCTAGAGTTATGAATATCTTTCTAATTTTTGCTCAATTTTGCTATGCCTCAAAATAGATTGAAGTTTCTAGAATTTCCGGAATGTTACAGTAACTTAAGGAAAAGCTCTTTGAGGTATGTATGGTTAACTTTGACCTTTGTAAAATCACCTTGTTTGGTGTACGAATATTTGGTGTGTGATATCTACATGGATTATTTGTGAAATTCAAGTGATTGGTTTGTTGGGTGTTTGATTGGTTTGATTGAGTGTTTGTTGTTTAACGGTGCAAGTAATTGACAATGAACTAAATGTGTGATTGTGAAAGTGTTATATGGTAAGAGTTGAGAAACAAATGATGGAATGAAAATCATAAATGATGCAATTGGAACAACTGTGGTAATAACATATTTGGCTTGTTGTGGCTAATTATTGTGGTGACTTAAATTGCATATGAATTTTTGAAAATGATGGAAAATGGTATTGATGGTTATGGAAACTTATAAATTGTTGTGGTTGTTCTTAAGAAGTGTTGTTATTGATCTTTGTGATTTGTTGATTGTTGTTGTGTTGTTTGTGAATTGTAACTGTACGGTAGGATCGGGTTGTGCACCGCAACACGAAGTAATAAGGTGTGGGTTATGGTGATAAGGGTGGCCGAGGTAATAAGGGTGGAAAGTGATCGAAATCACTATTGAAACAAAATATGAGCAACTTGTGGAATCATTGATGTGAAAATGTGGAACGGGAAACAGGAGAGTTTGTAAACTTGTTTGGCTTGATTGTTCCTTTCATGTGTGTTTGGTTGCTGCTTCTATTACTGTTCTCTACAAGTGTATCAAATTGTGAAATCGTTGATGTGGAAATATTGAAGGGAAAAAGGAGAGATTATAGACTTGTTTGGCTTGATTGTTCCTTAATTGTGTATTCGATTATTGATTCTGTTATTGCTTGCAACTTGTATATGGTTTGAGTTTACTTAGAGCAAGGTTTGTTCATACATACCAGTACAATTCAAATGTACTGACATCCCTTTTGCCGGGGGCGCAACATTCGTGTCATGATTGTAGGTGGATCCATAGCAGGTACTCCAGTCCACTGATCGTAGCTCCCCTTCATTTTTCGTCAGATGTATTGGTGAGCCCCTTTCCTCTCGGGGCCTTACGTGGCTCATGCCGCTTTTTATTTCGGAGTCTTGTTTTGTTTTTTGGTGTAAGGTATTGTCGGAGCCTTGTTGCCAACAAGTATTTTTATCATTTTTTTATCCTTAGAGGCTCCGTAAACAGTAAATGTGGGTTGTGAATTTATGTAAATATGTATTTTGTAAGTTGGGCGATATAAGTTGTAAACCACGCCAAGGACTATGTATGTTTAGTAAAAGTGTTTCATTGATAAATGGCTTTTTTACTTGGTTAATAGGTAATGAAAATATGGGGTAACACGTGGGATAGAAAAGGCACCCAGGTCCGCTTGACTGGGGATACCCGGTCGAGTGCCGGTCATGTCCCTCGAATTTGGGGCATGACAAACTTGGTATCAGAGCCTAAGGTTTTAAAGTGTCCTAAGATATCTCGGAGCCGTTTCTAGTAGAGTCTTTCTTATCGGTGTGTTGTCGATCACATCTATTAGTTGGAGGCTATTTGGACATTTAAGAATTTCACCCTTTTTTGATAATCCAGATCGTGCAATATAGCTGAAGATAGGGAGTTGATTTTCTCTCTAAGTCTTATTCTCAAGATTGGTAATTTTGATACCATAATCCGCGAATTTGAAGCTTGTAAAGAGGGATTGATCCCACCATTGGGTCCGAGTAGATTACCTAAGGACTTGTTAGAAGAATGTGTTGAGCCATGGAGGGATTGGTAGAAATTGTTGTTAAGGGGAGTACCCTTGTTCCTACTAATGTCACTACACCACGAGATCATATAGTATATCATCAGTATGTAGGGCTAAAACCCCGTCTTTTAGAAATTGAGCTTCCATGGCGCAATTGATGCAGTACTCGTTTTGTTATGTTAAGCAAATTATTGTTGTGAAAATATATGTGGGAGGTACTTCTTCATGTGTTTAATATGTTATTCTTGGTAAATGAGGATATGCGAAGAATGTGAACCATGTGCTAAAATGCCTAGACTTCAAGTTAAGTTTAAATTGAGATTTTGATGCCAAATCGTATGAGAAAATGTGTTATGGTNGGTAATGTATAAAGATGTTTGGAAGTGAAGTAAGTGACTGTGTAAATGTGGTAAGACTAAATGTTGGATTCTAGCTGTGATTGATATTTTACATGAATTGGTATTGTGACCCGATATTTGTGAAAGATGCATTACAATACTATCAATGTGCTATTATTGACAACTTAAAAAGGGTTCAAGGAATATGAATCATGTATTGAAATGCTAAGACCTTAAATTGAAATTGGAGCTGTGCATATTAAATAAAACTGTGTGAAATCCTCTGTGTATAGAGATGTTGAAATAAGTCAAATGATTTTGAGAAATAGAGTATGGACAATGTGTCGAGGACTCTAAATTTAATTGTACCTGGCGATACTTATGACATGAGGGAATATGAAACAGATTATGACGTTAATGTGAAATATGCGGAAATGATGTGAAGTGAGGGAAAGAAGAGATTGTGTTATGAAATGTGGCCTAGTGCTAAGTCTGGTGTGATAATTGTGGCCCCAAGAGCCGATGGACTAATATACATGAAAATGGCATGATTCTTTTATTTGATAATGTGTTGATCATTTAAAGTGTTTGATTTGTACTTGTGATTTTCTTATTATTTTATGAAGCGCATAGGTGTATAATTTGATATGTGAGCCCTATGGAAGGGCTATGGAATGCAGCCTAGAGGTATAGAAATTATATAAAAGCTATGTGATCCCTTTTTATTTGGTAATGTGGTGATTGTTTAACGCCTTTGTTAAACCCTTATGACTTCCTTGTCCTTGCATAGATATGTTCTTAAAAAGAATCTAAATTACAAAACAATTCATTCACATGATCTTTGAATGAGACGTATTATTTACAAAGTCCCCCGATCATAGTTCTATTTTTTACAACCTCCTATAGAATTGAGCTCTATAAGTATGTTCCTGAATTGAGTTATAACACTATTGATACTTCCCACTTGTTTTTCCAAAATTTTCATCAAGGTTCTATTCCCGATGAAATCCTTACAAAAAAATTTTTATTTAAATGGACAACGCCTGCTCACTTGTGCCTGTACATGCACCATCATAAAGTTTGTACATGTGGTGTCAAGTTCCATGCAAAGTATCCATGATTTGTGATCCTTCTCGAGTCACTCTTTTACTCAGTTGTGTATGGCTTATATGGCTTGATCAACCAATCCACTC
>MU767506.1:14735-48748 GCA_026770625.1 Nicotiana glauca | reverse complement strand
CAAATTTCTATCTTTAGCCAAATGGCTCCAAAATGACCTACGGACCTCCGAATTCACTTCCGATCATGCCCCCAATTCCAGAATCACCATATGGAGCTATTCACAGTCTCGGAATCCCAAACAGACATCAATAATACTAAAATTCACTTTAAGCCAAACTTATGAAATTCCTTCTAAAATGCTAACTTCCACAACATGCGCCAAAATGCTCCCGGGTTATCCTTAACCCAATTCGGGCATACGCCCAAATTCGAAATCATCATACCAGCCTGCTGAAACCTTAAGATCCCGATTCCGAGGTTGTTTACTTAAAAATTCCAACCCTAATTCATTCTTTCAACTTTAAGCTCCCGAAATAAGTATTCTCTTCTCAAATCAACTCTAGACTTCCCGAAATCAAATTCTAACCACGCGTACAAGTCATAATACCTGAAATGAAGCTGTTCATGGCCTCCGACTACTGAACAGAGTGCTAGTACTCAAAACGACCGGTCGGGTCGTTACAGTTTCGCAAGAGTTTCAACATTGGGAACATTCAACTACTTGATGAAAGTTAAAATGAACAATATCATTCTTTACAATACAATAAAAGATGAAAAAACTTACTATAATAATAATTCATGTCTTGTACTATACAACAAAATCAAGAGAAATTTTTAGTACAGTAAATAAAAAGAACTTCTAAGCAGACTTGCATCCCTAAAGAGGCAATTTATTACTTCAAACAAAGAGGACCAAAGGTACTAAATAATTATTAACATGATATAAATTGTAATAATTCAATATTGTAGTTCAAGTTGTATTTATTACAACTCGTTTAAAATGAAGTTAACTGGTGATAAAATAATAAACATTTGATAGAAGTCTATATAAATTATAGGAATTTTAATTTTTTTTTCTTAATTAAAGTGATAAGAGAAATTATTTTATTTATCTTTAGATTTATTATATGTAATTTTCATGATGAGACAATATAAAAATTATAACCAATAATATTTTGAGATAATTTATTGAAAGTTGAAAACTTGAAATATGAGTTCATGTAGATTAAATTTTCACATCAATTAAGCATATAAGAGATTGCCTCCTACTACAGTATGAACAAAACTCATTACTTAAATTAACTTTTGATAATAAACTATACTTTTTAAAATTACTTTTGAATATGAAAGTAAATTTTTGGAAAGATTAAATTTTGTAGATTAAATTTTTGGAAAGATTTTGAATCTATTTGCAACAAAAATAGTGTTCAATCTTAATTGATTTATAGCTTTAAATAAAATTTGATTAAATCAAATTTACCATACTTATTATTAGATATTGTCTCTTAGTACTTTTGGATTTTGTCCTAAAAATACCAAGATTTAACATCCTATATATTTTTTAAACTTAAAATAGGTACGAGTTCTTCATTTTTGTCCAGTTCTTCTTACATTAACAAATTTTCTAGAATAAGAAGCTTATCAATGTATGTGTAAACTATTGTTGAATACATCCTATTTGGTTTCGCAAGAGTTTCAACATTGGGAACATTCAACTACTTGATGAAAGTTAAAATGAACAATATCATTCTTTATAATACAATAAAAGATGAAAAAAACTTACTATAATAATACTTCATGTCACGACCCATTTCTCATAATAAGTCATGATGGCGCCTAACACCATGGTCAAGCCAGCCAAATTGCGAAAGTATGACTTAGTCCTCATTTTAGTTTAGCCAAAGACAGGAAATTCTAAAGTTTGCAAGTAAATGATGAAGCTAGTAAAAACCATGAAGTGCTAACATAGCGATACAAATCCCAAAATAAATATCTACTACAGTTTGTGCCAGAACCTGGTGTCACTAGCTACGGGCCACTAGTAGAATATACTCAAAATACAAAATATTGTCCTACTGTCCGAATCAGGATCGACAGAAATCAAAAATACAAGAAAGGACTCCTTCGGGTACGAATCAGCATGAGAAAGAAGGCAGCTCACCGTAGAAGTCTCTGAGCGTGCTCACTGCTGCGCACCCGAAATATGTCCATATCCACCTTCCTCAAATCATGTACATTTAAGTACAGAAGCGTAGCATGAGTACATAAACCACATGTACTCAGTAAGTATCCCGTCTAATCTCGAAGAAGTAGAGACGAGAGGTCGACTTGATACTTAGTAAGGTCCAAAACAATATAATATAATAGAGTGAGATATACAATGTGAAGGATTACCAATAACATGGGTTCAACAGAAGAGTTATATTCATTCTCTTTCCTTAATTAAATTACCAGTTTCTCCTTTTATATCAAATGAGTAGTCATGTCATAACTAAATGTAAGCATATAAATCATGCACAAACATGCCGAGGTTGACGGCTTAGAAATAAATTGTACACTGCCGAGGGTCGAGCGACACGAACCATAGATGCATCTATTATCACCGAGGTGATCGGCCTGATCCATAATCATCAAGAAAATATCAAGGAAAGCACATAAGGCTCAATTACATACAAGGGCACTCCTACCAAGGGCTCAACAATTTATATGTTCACTTTCATTTCCTCAAGTCTCTAGCAATTCATAACGATCATATTGGCAAGTTATAATAAGAAATATTCCCCAATTAGACATGACGTGGGTCCTAAACTACTCGAACAATTATCATGTAGTAGCTACGCACGGATTCTCGTCACCTCGTACGTATGTAGCCCCCGCATTTAGCAACAATTACTTATTAAAAATCCTATGGGGACTATTCTCTCTTACAAGGTTAGAAAGGAGACTCACCTCGCTCCAAAGTGCACTCCCAATATCCAAGAACGGCCTAAGTCCTTAATTCGAAGCCGGACAATCCCAAACTAATTAAATGAAGCAAGAACTAGTAAATAAAGGCTTACAAGGTTGAATTCTAGCTATTTAAGCAATTTCATAGCCATTAACACAAGTTTCCTACATTCCAACCACGGGCCTACATGCCCGGATTCTGAGATTTTTCGAAAAAAGTTGTTCTCCAGCACCTAAGGATCGCAAGTATATTATTTCTAGTTCATTACATGGCAAATTATGTGCTAAAACTTTTGTTTTCATTAAACCCTAGGTCTAGCTCAAATCTCTTGATTTTACCCAATTTTTAGTGTTAAATCTACCTAATGTTTATGTATTTGAACTAAAAATGAGTGGGGATTACTTACCTCGAAATGTTATGTTGAAACCTCTCCTTTTGAATCACCAAGATCGCCTAAGAGTTGAGAGAGATATGGAAGAAATGAGCTTAAGCTCGTATTAAATGAGATTCTGCCCCCAGTGATTTCCGCTTCTGCGGAGGGAATCCCGCTTATGCGGGTTCCGCTTCTGCGGAAGTGGGCCGCTTTTGCGGAAAAAGGCCAAGGGGGCCTGAGCCACTTCTGCAGTCTCAAACTCGCTTCTGCGAGTCCGCTTAAGCAGAAAGCCCACCGCTTCTGCAGTTATGGGCCTGGGGCGGATGGACCGCTTCTGCGGTCGGGGGTCCGCTTCTGCGGTTTCCCCTGGGCCTGGCCCCTTCCGCTTCAGCGAATAAACGACCGCTTCTGCGGTCTCGCTTCTATGGTCCAAGAGCTGCAGAAGCGGTTATGACAGAAGCAACTGATGAAATCTTCCTAAGTTTTTCAACTTCACTCGAACCTCGACCATTTGACGCTTGGGGCTCCCGAGCCCTGCCCGAACATACCGACAAGTCTGAAATAACGAGGTGGACCTACTCTAACCCTCGAAACACTCAAAACAATGCTAAATCGAGGAATCAACCCCCAAAACCAAATGAACCAGTTCATTGAACTTCAAGTTCTTAAATTCTCCTTCAACGGGTCAAAACGCCCTTAAACTACTCGGATTGACACCAAATTTTACGGGTAAGTCTTAACTGATATTTCAGACTTGTACCAACTATCGGAATCGAAACCCGAACCCGATACCTATGAAAACAATGATTTCTTAGTTTATTTAGATCTTTGAAATTCAAACTTAACAATTTTACATAAAAATTCATTACTCGGGTTAGGGACCTCAAAATTTGATTCCGGGCATACGCCCAGGTCCCATATTTTTTCGCGGACCCTCAGAAATTGCCTAATCACGATTCCGGGCCCGTTTCCCCAAAATGTTGAATGAAGTCAAACTTGGCCTTTTTAAAAAAACTTAAAGAAGCAACTAGGCTTAATCTTGCTCAAAACTCCCCTAACTTCCGAACCACCCGCCCCCGCAAGTCAAAAATTAGCTAAAGCAAGTTCGAAAATTACTATTTAAGGGAATGGGGTTAAAAAATGCAAAACAACCAGTCGGGTCGTTACTTTCTTCACCTCTTAAATAAACATTCATCCTCGAACGGACATAGAAACGTACCTGGACTGCTGAATAAGTGAGGATATCGGCTCTGCATGTCCTCCTCGGACTCCCAGGTCTCCTCCTCGACCGGATGGCCCCTCCACTGGACTCTCACTGCAGAAATCCTCTTGGACCTTAACTGGCGGTCCTGTCTATCAACAATGGCAACTGGCTCCTCCTCATAGCCCAAGCTCTCATCTAACCGGATGGTACTGAAATCCAACACATGTGAATAGTTGGCATGATATTTCCGGAGCATCGATACATGGAAGTCTGGATGAACTCCTGATAAACTGGGAGGTAAAGCAAGCTCATAGGCAACCTCTTCAACTCGCCTCAACACTTCAAAGTGGCCAATAAACCTTGGGCTCAACTTGCCCTTCTTTCCGAATCTCATGATGCCCTTCATGGGCGAAACCTTCAAGAGAACCTTCTCGCCAACCATAAATGATACATCACGCGCCTTCTGATCCGCGTAACTCTTCTTCCTGAACTGAGCTGTGCGGAGCCTCTCCTGAATCAGCTTTACCTTATCCAAGGCGTCTTGAACCAAATCTGTACCAAGCAACTTAGCCTCACCGGTCTCAAACCACCCGATCGTAGAACGGAAATGCCGACCATATAGTGCCTCATACGGGGCCATCTCTATGCTGGACTGATAGCTGTTATTATATGCAAACTCTGCCAAGGGTAAGAACTGATCCCACTGGCCTCCAAAGTCGATCACACATGCTCTAAGAATATCTTCTAAAATCTCAATTGTCTGCTCCGATTGCCCATCGGTCTGTGGATGGAATGTCGTGCTAAGCTCCACGCGGGTCCCCAACTCACTTTGAACAGCTCTTTAGAAGCGGGAAGTGAACTGAGGGCCTCTGTCTGACAAGATAGAGACCGGAACATCGTGCAATCTCACTATCTCCCGAATGTAAATCTGGGCATATCTCTCTGCCGTGTAAGTAGTCGCCACCGGAATGAAGTGAGCCGACTTGGTCAATCTATCCATAATAACCCACACTGAATCAACCTTCCACTGAGTCTGCGATAACCCAACCACGAAATCCATAGTGATGCGCTCCCACTTCCATTTCGGAATGGGCATTCGCTGAAGTAGGCCACCTGGCCTCTGGTGCTCATGCTTGACCTGCTGGAAATTCAAACACTTAGCTGCATACTCCGCAATGTCATTCTTCATCCTCCGCCACCAGAAATGATGCCTCAAGTCACGATACATCTTCATAGCACCTGGATGAATGGAGTACCTCGAACTGTGGGCTTCCTCTAGAATCCTCTCTCTCAAGCCATCAACATTAGGAACACATACATGGCCCTGAAGCCGTAACACACCATCTTCGCCAATAGAAATCTCCCTGGCACCTCCATGAAGTATCGTCTCTCTAAGGACTGCCAAATGTGGATCATCGAGCTGTCGGGCCTTAATCTCCTCCAACAACGAAGACTGAGCAACCACACATGCTAGGACCCGGCTGGGCTCTGAAATGTCCAATCTCACAAGTCTGTTACCTAAAGACTGAATGTCCAAAGCTAATGGTCTCATCTCAGCAAGAATGAATGCCAAGATACCCATGCTCTCCGCCTTCCTACTCAAGGCATCCGCAACCACATTTGCCTTGCCTGGATGATAAAGAATGGTAATGTCATAATCCTTTAGTAGCTCAAGCCACCTGCGCTGCCTCGAATTAAGATACCTCTAATTGAACAAATACTACAAACTGCGATGGTCTGTATAAACCTCACATGACACTCCATATAAATAATGCCTCCATATCTTAAGAGCATGAACAATCACCGCCAACTCCAGATCGTGCACTGGGTAATTCTTCTCATGAACCTTCAGCTGACGTGAAGCATACGCAATAACTCGCCCTTCCTGCATCAATACACATCCCAAGCCAATGCGAGAAGCATCGCAATACACTGTATACGTCCCTGAATCGGAAGGCAATAAAAGACTAGTGTCGTAGTCAAGGCCATATTGAGCTTCTGGAAGCTCTCCTCACAATCATCGAACCAACAGAACGGGGAACCCTTTTGGGTTAATCTGGTTAGAGGTGATGCAATAGATGAAAAGCCTTGCACAAATTGCCGGTAATAGCCTGCTAACCCCAAGAAACTCCGGATCTCGGTCACTGAAGTAGGATGTGGCCAACTCTGAACTGCCTCAATCTTCTTGGGATCCACTTTAATACCCTCTCCTGACACTACATGACCCAAGAATGCTACTGACTCTAGCCAAAACTTGCACTTGGAGAACTTAGCATAAAGCTTATGCTCTCGCAGGGTCTGAAGCACTACTCTCAAATGCTGCTCGTGCTCCCCCAGACTACACGAGTATATCAAGATGTCGTCAATGAAGACGATGACAAAGGAATCAATACAGGGCCTGAACACCCTGTTCATCAGGTCTATAAACGCCGCTGGAGCATTAGTCAAGCCAAATGACATCACCAGGTACTCATAGTGGCCATATCTAGTCCTGAATGCGGTCTTCGGAACATCTGAATCCCGAATCTTCAGCTGATGATACCCTGACCTCAGGTCAATCTTAGAGAACACCCTAGCACCCTGTAGCTGGTCAAACAAATCATCAATACGGGGCAATGGATACTTGTTCTTGATGGTGACTTTGTTCAACTGGCGGTAATCAATGCACATCTCCATAGTCCCATCCTTATTCTTTACAAACAGCACTGGTGCACCCCAAGGCGATACACTGGGCCTAACAAACCCCTTAGCTTGCAGCTTCTCCAACTGCTCCTTCATCTCCTTATGAGCCATACGGTATGGTGGGATAGATATAGGCTGAGTGCCTGGAGCCAAGTCAATACAGAAATCAATATCCCGATCCAGGGGCATGCCAGGAAGATCAGAAGGAAAAACATCGGCGAACTCTCAGACTACTGGCACTGAATCAATCGTCGGAGACTCTGCGGTGGTGTCTCGAACATAAGCTAAGTAGGCCAAACATCCCTTCCCAACCATGCGTTGAGCCTTCAAGAAGGAAATGACCTTGCTAGGTGTATCCACAGTGGAACCCCTCCACTCTAGTCTCGGCAACCCTGGCATCACTAGAGAAATAGTCTTGGCATGGCAATCTAGAATGGCGTGATATGGAGATAACCAATCCATGCCTAGAATAACCTCAAAATTGATCATATCAAGCAACAGGAGATCTTCTCTAGTCTCAAGACCACAGAAAGTAACCACATAGGACCGGTAGACCCGGTTCACAACCACAGAATCACCTACCGGAGTGGACACATGAACAGGAACACCCAAAGGCTCAGGAGAAATAGCTAGGAAACGAGCAAACAGAGATGTTACATATGAATAAGTAGACCCTAGATCAAATAATACCGATGCATCCCTACCGCTGATGGAAATAATACCTGTGATGACGGCATCTGAGGCCAATGCATCTGGCCTGGTGGGGAAAACATAGAATCTAGCTGGAGCACCGGCTGACTGGCCTACAATTAACTGAGTAGTAGTTGGCTGACCTCTCCCTGTCTGGCCTCTACCCCTGGAACGACCTCTACCGGTCTGCTCTCCACCTCTAGGCAGCTGGACCGCTGGTGCTGGAGTCATGGGCTGCTGCCCCTACTGTACTGCCTTGCCCCTAAGCCTGGGGCAGTATCTCCTCATGTGTCCTGCGTCCCTGCACTCAAAACAACGTGGTGCGGCAGCATGCTGCCCAGATAGCTGACCCTGAATACCAGAAGGCCCACTAAAAGAAGCCTGAGTAGCCGGGGGCGGTAAGAACTCTCCGGCATAGCACTGAAATAAGGACCGGAAGACTCCGGAGGACCTGAGTACCCACTGGATGAACCCTGAATGGCTGGTGGGCGATAGGAACTCTCTGGCATGGCGCTGAAATAGGAGCACATTGGAGCACCCCGAGCAGGTGATAGTGTTGGAGATGGGGGCCTACTGGGCTGACCCCTCCCAAAGTGACCTCTGCCCCTAGTTGGGGCGCCTCTGAACTCTACTGAGAATCTGGCCCTTTTATCCTGCTGCATCTTCTCTCTACCCCTCAAACGGTAACCCTCAATCCTGCGGGCAATCTCAAGTACTAGCTGATATCCAGTGCCCATCTCTACCTCACGAGCCATACCCGACCGGATAGTGGGATGTAACCCTGCAACAAACCTCCGTACCCTCTCTGCCTCTGTGAGAAGTGTCATGAGTGCATGACGAGACAACTCAGAGAACCTCGCCTCATAGTCGGTCACTGACATATGACCCTGCTCCAGATACTCAAACTGATGACGTAGCTCTTCCCTCTCAGAGGGTGGAATGTACCGATCAAGAAACAACTAAGTGAACTGACCCCAAGTGAGGGGAGGAGCGCCTGTTGTTCTGCTAAGAAAGTAAGACTACCAACATCTACGGGCCCTGCCCTCCAGCTAAAAAGTAGTGAACTCGACTCCATGTGACTCCAATATCCTCATATTGTGCAGCATATCCCTGCACCTGTCGATGAAATCCTGGGCATCCTCATGACGCTCGCCCCCGAAGACTGGAGGGTGCAACTTGGTCCATCTGTCTAATAACTTCTGCGGATCACCATCTACAGCTAGCCTGGGCTGGGGTGCCACTGCAATAACTGGCTGGGCCCCCTCTGCGGGTAGTGCGCTTGGAGTATGATAAACTGTGGCTGCATGACCTGGAGCCTGTGCAGTAGGGGTCTGTACCCCCCTCCTGCCTGTGAGGTAACTGGATCGGCTGGAAATAAACCAGCCTCAGTCATAGTGTCCATGAACCGAAGCATACGGCCCATGACCTCCAGAAATCCCGACGCAGTCATGAAATCGACCAGAGTAGGCGCAGCTGCGAGCGCCTCGCCCTGCTCCTCAATGATGGGATCCTCTAAAGGGTCTGATTGTAGCGCAACTGGAATGGCTCTAGGATGCCCTCGCCCCTTACCATGGGTCGGTGCCCTCCCCCGGCCTCTACCTCGGCCTCTAGCAATGGGAGGGGCAGCTCCTCCCGGGTCCGGAATGTCGGCGGTACGGGTCCTCACCATCTGTGAGAGAATAGAAGAGGAAACTTAGTACACTGACCACTACACGATGGGAAATAAATAAAGAGCAGTCTTTCCTAACACCCTATAGCCCCTCGAATATAAATACAGACGTCTCCGTACCGATTTACAAAACTCTATTAGGTTTGCCCGTAACATGTGAGACCTACGTGAACCTAGTGCTCTGATACCATGTTGTCACGACCCATTTCTCATAATAGGTCATGATGGCGCCTAACACCATGTTCAGGCCAGCCAAATTGCGGAAGTATGATTTAGTCCTCATTTTAGTTTAGCCAAAGATAGAAAATTCTAAAGTTTGCAAGTAAATGATGAAGCTAGTAAAAATCATGAAGTGCTAACATAGCGATACAAATCCCAAAATAAATATCTACTACAGTGTGTGCCAGAACCTGGTGTCACTAGCTACGGGCGACTAGTAGAATATACACAAAATACAAAACACTATCCTACTGGGCCCACCGGGACTGCTGGGGCTGGCACCTCCTCCTCCAAATCAACCTGAGGCTCCGCCACTGGAGCTGCTGCTGGGGGCTCGGGCTGCTGCGTGGTAGAAGAGGAAGCACGTGTTCTCTCCATCTGCGGAGGAACAAAATAAGAATTCAGTCAGTACTTGAGAAATAGAACCTCACGACAAGAGTGAAACTTTTCCTAACTCCGTAGCCTCTGGGGATAGATACAGACGTCTCCGTGCCGATCCCTCAGACTCTACCAAGTTTGTCCGTGATTAGCGAGACCTATGCAACCTAGAGCTCTGATACCAACTTGTCACGACCTGGATTTTCCGCCATCGGGAGTCGTGATGGCGCCTACTGTCGGAGCTAGGCAAGCCAAAAATTAAACATATTCGGATAACAACACAACAATAATAAGATAACGAATCTCTAAATAAAGCGGAAGTCTGTTAAAACATAAATAACTGAAAACCCAAAATGCGAAAATTTAACATTTCACTACCCAAGACTGGAGTCGCTACCTCACGAACCACTAAGAAGTGCTACAAACAAGTCTGAATAGAAAATACATAATGTCTGTCTCGATACAATGAAAACAGACTAAAGATATGGAAGGGACTTCGGCCTGCGAACGCCAGCTAGGCTACCTTGAATGTCCCTGGACTGGAAGCTCGCTCCCAAAATGCTACTGCTATTCAATTGCTACTCCAACACCTGGATCTGTGCAAAAAGATACACAGAGTGTAGCATCAGCACAACTGACCCCATGTGCTGGTAAGTGCCTGGCCTAATCCTGGAGAAGTAGTGACGAGGCTAGACAGGACTACCAAATCAACCTGTGCAGTTCTATATATATATGTGCAATAAAAGGAAAGAATACCAAAACTAAACAGTTAAAAGGGAGGGGAGCATGCTATGGGGCTGTAGCAGTTTAGAATACAAGGTAAATAAATAAGGAATGAAATGGTACAACTACAAAATCAACGAGAGTAATAAACCAAACATGGCACGGAATGTCCCTTCGTACATTAATAATCAAAACGTGGCATGGAATGTTACTTCGTGCATAATATAATCAAAACATGGCACGGAATGTTCCTTCGTGCATAATATAATCAAAACAATCGTGCACGGCATCACCCATCATGCTTTATCACTCAACCTCACCCAAACAACAATCACAAACAATGGGGGCGAGGAGATAGACAAAAGTAATAGATATCCCAGCAAGGGAAAACACAAGTAAACAGTCAAATCTCTGCAAAGGAGCAATAACAACAAGTTTCACTTCCCGACAAGGGAGATAATCAATATACTCAACGCATCCTGGCAAGGGATTAATCATATCTCTTTACATTTCTTACATTTCTTACTCAATAGTATTTTTATCGTTCGAGCCAACGCTCCAAAGAATTCACAATTCACAATTCACAATTAATCCTCATACTCTTCGCATTAGGTAGAAATCATTAATCTAGCCTGGAAGAGTCCCAAAATATACCAAAGTAAGCACAAACAAAGACCCACGGTCATGCTAGACACCGGTGTATAGATACTCGTCACCATGCCTATACACCGTACTCGATCATTCAGCAATTAGCAATTTATAACACTCTAATCCTATTCCCTCAAGCCAAAGTTAGATAAAACACTTACCACGGTCCAAAATATAGCAATCAACTCTCCAATACCGCATTTCCTCTAAAATCCGACTCCGAAACAATGATATCTAGGCATAATTAATTCAACAGCATCAATAAAGGCTCAACAACATAATCCCATAGCCTAGAAATGAGTTTTCTAGCATTCTTCCAAAAATACCAAACTCTGACACCGGGCCCACATGGTCCAAACACGAGGCTCGGACCAGAACCTAGTCACCCATAACCCCACGAGTTCAAATATGCAATTTGTTTTAAGATTCGACCCCAAATTTAGGTTGAATAACCCAAAATTCTCAAAACCCTAACTCTACCCAAAACCCATAATTTCTACTTTGATTTCATGATTTAGGTCTAGGAATTTGATAAATGATGATAGAAAATGAAGAAAACGAGTTTAGATTTAATAACCCAAAAAGTCTTGGTGAAAAGGAGCTTCAATGGACGCCTAAGTGCTGTGGAGAAGACAAGGTTTATGAAAAGTAGGGATAAATCCCGTAATGGTTCTGTTTTTATGACTTAAAAATCGCTAGGTGAAATTACCCTACGCGTTCGCGACAGTAGGGTCGCGTTCGCGATGAACAGAAGTTGGCAAGCATCGCGTTCGCGGACAAGGGATGCGAACGCGAAGAGAAAAATATTGGGTGCCCGAAAAATTGGCCTACGCGAACGCGTTTGGCATCACGCGAACGCGATGAAGGGCGGCCTGAAGCTTCGCGAACGCGTGGACTCAATCACGAACGCGGAGAAGGAAGCAGGGGAAGATACACGAACGCGAGTCTAAGGCCGCGAACGCGAAGAAAGAATTCCCTAGGCAAAAATTGCAGAAAAATCTGCTACCATTCAAAGTGTAAAAACACCCCGAACCACCTCCAATCCACTCCCAAGCCCTCGGGGCTCCAAACCAATCACACACACTAACTCAATAACACCCTACGAACTTACTCGAGCGATCAAACCGCCAAAATAACATCAAAATCATTGAATCAAGCCTCAAAACTCATTATTTTTCTTCTAAACTTTCAAACTTGGAACTTATAGTCCAAAACACATCAAACGACGTCCGATTTCGACCAAACTTCACAGAAAGCGCTTAAACTATATATAAGACTTGTACCGAGTGTCGAAACCAAAATATGAGCCCGATACCATAGTCTTTTAATCAATTTTCATTTCCATTTTCCTTAATAATTTCAGAAAAACAATTTAATAGAGAAATTCTTTTACTCGGGTTCTAGACCTCGGATTTCGACTCCGGGCACATGCCCGAGTCCCATATTTTTCTACGGACACTCCGTGATATTCAAATCATGAATCCGGGTCCGTTTACCAAAAATGTTGACCAAAGTCAACTTTAACCATATAAATATCAAAATTCTTCAAATTTTTCACTGATTTCATACATTTCAACATAAAAGCTTTCCGGTTGTGTGCCTGGACTACGCACGTAAATCGAGGCAACTAAAATTGAGGTTTTCAAGGCCTTGAAAGCGCGTAAAAAGGGAAAAATACAGTGATGACCCTTTGGGTCGTCACTACCCAATTTTTAGTGTTAAATCTACCTAATTTTTAGGTATTTGAACTAAAAATGAGTGGGGATTACTTACCTCGAAATGTTATGTTGAAACCTCACCTTTTGAATCACCAAGATCGCCTAAGAGTTGAGAGAGACATGGAAGAAATGAGTTTAGGCTCGTATTAAATGAGATTTTGCCCCCAGTGATTTCCGTTTCTACAGAAGTACGCCGCTTTTGCCGAAAAAGGCCAAGGGGGTCAGGGCCGCTTCCGTGGTCTCAAACTCACTTCTGCGAGTCCGCTTAAGTGGAAAGCCCACCGCTTCTGCGGTTATGGGCCTGGGGCGGATGGTCCGCTTCTGCGGTCGGGGGTCCGCTTCTGCGGTTTCCCCTGGACCTGGCCCCTTCCGCTTCAGCGAATAAACGACCGCTTCTGCGGTCCAAGAGCCGCAGAGGCGATTATGACAGAAGCAACTGATGAAATCTTCCTAAGTTTTTCAACTTCACTCGAACCTCGACCATTTGACGCTCGGGGCTCCCGAGCCCCGCCCGAACATATCGACAAGTATGAAATCACGAGGCGGACCTACTCAAACCCTCGAAACACTCAAAACAACGATAAATCTAGGAATCAACCCCTAAAACCAAATGAATCAATTCATCGAACTTCAAGTTCTTAAATTCTCCTTCAACGGGTCAAAACGCCCTTAAACTACTCGGATTGACACCAAATTTTATGGGTAAGTCTTAACTAATATTTCGGACTTGTCCCAAGTTCTGGAATCGAAATCTGAACCCGATACCTATGAAAACAATGATTTCTTTGTTTATCTAGATCTTTGAAATTCAAACTTAACAATTTTACATAAAAATTTATTACTCGGGCTAGAGACCTCAGAATTTGATTTCGGGCATACGCCCAGGTCCCATATTTTCCCGTGGACCCTCAAAAATTGCCAAATCACAATTCCGGGCCTGTTTCCGCAAAATGTTGACCGAAGTAAAACTTGGCATTTTTAAAGAAACTTAAAGAAGCAACTAGGCTTAATCTTGCTCAAAACTCCCCTAACGTCCGAACCACCCACCCCCGCAAGTCATAAATTAGCTAAAGCAAGTGCGAAAATTACTATTTAAGGGAACGAGGTTCAAAAATGCAAAACGACGAGTCGGGTCGTTACACTTCATGTCTTGTAGTATACAACAAAATCAAGAGAAATTTTTAGTACAGTAAATAAAAAGAACTTCTATTCAGACCTGCATCCCTAAAGAGGCAATTTACTACTTCAAACAAAGAGAACTAAAGGTACAAAATAAATATTAACATGATATAAATTGTAGTAATTCAATATAGTAGTTCAAGTTATATTTATTACAACTCGTTTAAAATGAAGTTAACTGGTGATAACATAATAAACATTTGATAGAAGTCTATATAAATTATAGGAATTTTAATCTTTTTTTCTTAATTAAAGAGATAAGTGTCACGACCCAATTCCCGAACCCGGTCGTGGTGGCGCCTCTCGTGAAGATAAGGCCAGCCAACAGATTAACAATACTTCTTTTAACAATTTCTTAGCAAGAATGAGTCAAAAATAATGGATAACATTATCATAAATACGGAAGAAAATGATATAACAGGGAACCATCCCAGCTTATCCCGAAATCGGGGTGTCACAAGTCACGAGCATCTAAAGAAGCCTGCACACAACTACGCGGCTAATAATATTCAAAAATAAATTATGGAATTTTAAAGACAATGTCTGGTGCCGCGAACGCTGGCGGTCACCTTGCTCAGCTGCAATAGTAGTACCTCCAATCAGCTAACAACCCGCTACCGGGAACAATACATGCAACTGCACGCGAGGTGCGGGGAGTAAAGTGAGTACTCCAACTCAGTGAGTAATAAAAGTAAATAATAACTGAGCGGTAGGAAATCACGTATAACAGATCATCATGCTGTATAGAAGCAGTGAAAAGCCCATTCATTGAGAAAAATTAGTGAAAACTATGAAACCTTTCAAAGTATCTTGGCTTAGTTTTAAACCTCTTTTGAAGATGATCCTTTCAATAGTTGCAAAAATAATTTTCAACAATTAGTGACACTATGCACAGAGACCCGCCCCTCGGGCAATATTCTTATTCCTGGTCAGCCACTGTTACCTGACCAAATGCATCATACAGTGTCATTGTTACCATTATCTAAGATTTATCCTCTTTAAGAGTGATCAGACAATACCAGAAGAGCAAACAGATATCTAAGAAACAACACAAACAACGAATAGTGAACAAATGCATGAATGCAATGCAATGCAAATAACGGTACATTCCAGTACCCGCTGCGGCGTGCAGCCCGATCCACATCATAGGAAAAATATATCCTCACTATTGGGTACTCAACCCATCACAGTCAAATAAATACGCAGCCACTCGGGCATTACGTACTGTATGGATCTCAGCCCTCATATTCATTTTATTTATGATTTTATCTTCAAAATACAGGTTCTTATCATATTTTTAACAGTTGAAAACATGACTGAGAGTATGATTTATGCAAACAAGTGAGGAAAAAACCAAATGAAGATCCCCTAGGAATTCTACAGGTCGGCACAAGGCCCCAAACGTGGCAATAAGCCCAATTCACAGTAATAAATATGTGTTTCAATCGCCAATATAGTAGAAAATATCACTCGGGATGGACCAAGTCACGATCCCTAATAGCAAATGACCCCGCACTCATCACGGAATGTGTGTCACGCCTCAATAGAGCGTTACGATGTGAAATCCGGGGTTTCAAACCCTCAGGATATCATTTACAAGCATTACTCACCTCGAACCGGCGAAATCCCTAGCACGCGATGCCTTTGCCCCTCAAATCGGCCTCCACGTACATCGAACCTAACGAAAATCAGAGCGAATACATCACAATATGCTAAGGGAATAATACCCAGTAGAAAACAATCGAGAAATAGCAAAAATCTCGAAACTAACAAAACCTGAGCCCCGGGCCCACTTCTCAAAAAATTACAAAAATTACATTACCGGATTCCTCATCTCGCCACGAGTCCGTACATACCAAGAACTCCCAAATCCGAGCTCAACTGGCCTATCAAATCCCAATTTGAAATATCAAAACTCAAGCCCTAACTTTACCCCTTTTTTAATGAATTTCAACCAATTTCCATATTAAATCTAACATAATCTCGTGTATTTAGGCCAAGGAACTTACCTCTAATCATTCGCCCTTGAATCCCTCTTCAAAATCGCCTCAAAGCTAACAAAGCTCGCTAAAAAATGGTGGAAAATAATGCCTAGCTCGCGGAGGAAATAAAACCTTTAAGCCCTTCTGCCGACAGCGATTGCCACTTCTGCGGCCAAAATCCCGCTTCTGCAGTAATTATTAAAAAGACCAACTTCCGCTTAAGCGGTCCAGGTTCCTCTTCTGCGGAATTTCCCTTAACGGCTCAAAACCGCTTCTGCAGTGAAATAGTCGCTCCTGCTGACCCGCTGATGCAAAAAGGGGTCCGCTTCTGCGAAACTACTCATCCACACCTCAGACCGCTTCCGCGATCCCTCACCCGCTTCTGCGGTCCATTTTCGCAGAAGCAGAAATACCAGATGGCAGCAAAATTAGACCTGAAGCAAACTTCAAAACTCTCGTTTAACCACTCAAATTCACCCCGAGGCCCCCAGGACCTCAACCAAAAATACCAACACACCCTAAAACCTTATTCAAACTTGTTCCAACCCTCAAAACATATCAAACAACGCTAAAACCATCAAATCACATCGGATTCAAGCCTAAGTTCTTCAAATACTTCCGAAATGCACTTTCGATCAAAAACCCAACCAAACGACGTCCGAATGACCTTAAATTTTTGCACATACATCTCAAATCACATATCGAAGCTACAGCAACTCTCAGAATACCATTCCGACCCTCAGATTAAAATCTCACCTATCAACCGGAATTCGCCAAAATACTAACTTCGCCAATTCAAGCCTAATCCTACACCGGACCTCCAAAATCAATTCCGATCGCACTCCTAAGTCTCAAATCACCTCCCAAGGCTAACCGAATCGCCGAAAATTACATCCGAGCCCTCTAACTCATAAGTCAACGTTCGGTTGACTTTTCCAGCTTAAGCCTTCCTTAAAGAGACTAAGTGCCTCATTTCCTTCCAAATCCAATCCGAGTCAACTCAAACTCACCCAACACATATAATAAATCATGAAGAAGCAATAAACTGGGAAAACGGGACAGAAACACATGAGGCATCAGGTCGGGTCGTCACATCCTCCCCAACTTAAACCAACGCTCGTCCTCGAGCGTACCCAGAGTTGTCCTAGAAGCCAACCAATAGCTAAATAACCTTACCAAGCATATACCCGGGGTGATCCCACGTCACCTTATCTTGCATAGATCCGACAACACGATATAGCTGAAATTTCACAGTCCATCTAGACCATAAACCGTAGAACCACATTGCACTTTCCGAAGTCATACTCAAGATCAGAACCTCACATCCATATTCAGAATAATCCCGAACCAGCTATAATAACCCATACCTGCAACCTCCGGTGCAATTCTATGATATACCACATAGCTCAAACACATGCAGCGTTGACTCCCATTCACGGCAGCTGTCCACAACAACCATATACCGATAGAAACCTCTTATTAGATAAAGTCACATTCCAACACTTTCATATCCTACCAATGATAATTAAACACACAACGAACCGTAACCATTTCTCAGATCAACCACTCATGAAACCACTTCCCTTTTGACTAATACCACAGCAGATTTCCAAACCGAACCTTGATATTATTCTTCCAACAAGATGTAATCAAATCTGTTCATATTCATTAATGACTCCCACGATCACCTCGAATCCAACACACCACTCTAGTGATATGACACCTCATCACATGCCTAAGCCACAACTTGCATAATCCGCGCACCAATGAAGGGCGGTCTGAACATACTCAAATTATGACAAATGACTCAAACAAAAGAGCTGTAACTCAAACTCCTTAGCACCATCACAACACAAGGCTGGGATCTCGTCCCATATCATAGAAATAGAACACCTGAATCTACCCCGAAGCGTCTAATCTTCATGTAGCCTCGCTACAATACGCGATCTTATCCAAACACTATTACACATGAAGCACCTCAAGTCGCTATACTCGAAATTAATAACCACGCACGATTGATATCTAGAACCCAAATAAATCATTATACCCATGGTGAAGCAAGTAATATACATCATACGATCCTAAAAGGAAACAACCGATGCGCCATTCACCGAGCAACACCCAATACGGACTTTCATTAGAAACTAGGAAGCAAGGCATACACAATAGCATTTGGAAAACTATTCTCAACATCACATTGTTGCGGCGTGCAACCCGATCCAGATAACATACCCGTGGCGACGTGCCACCCGATCCACATAAATATCTCACATAGGGAGATGCACATCGAGCCAAATTTGCTCATTATAACAAAATACCAAGTATCGGCCGTAAGCATACTGAGTGCTTAATGATATCTACATAGTGCGTTGTAAGCTACATAACTCAAACACTACTGAGGTTTCCCCCCCCCCCAACTTCCACTATGAATCTCGATAGCACCGCACTATATGTGCCCACAGTCCGAAAATCATAACGCCTCACAGCACAGAAAAAAAAACAACTCATAGATCTCCCCAGATCACTAGCAGGTTCAATAACGATTGAATCAACCTATCCTTCATCAATGCAACTCATGACTAACAAAACTAACTCAAGCTAAATACGTAGCCACATTGGCCTGCCAACGAACTCAATACAAAGGAGCCTGAAGCTGCTCCTCCCACTGCTATAACTCCTGCCAGAGCCGCTCCATACGGTGCCCGACACCAAATAAATACCAAAATCCTCAATCTCGCCCGGAGACATGCCGGACCACAAGAAATGCATCCGAAAAAGTCCCTCAATACCAGAACTGAATCAATGGTAGAAACCTCTACATTGACATCCGCCACGAAGGCCCAATTAATAAAAGCAATACTTGCCAGCCGTCTGCTGGTCTTTGGAATACAAACCACTCTGCTAGAACATAATTCGATGCACCTCGCCACGCAACCTGTGGCCTTTTCCGACATAACCCATAGCACAATAGTCTAGAATAACCCAACACTGAGACATCTAGTCTACACTCCAATATCATGTACAAAATCTAATATACCAAGCAAATAAAGATCCACTTGGGCATCGAAATCCCAATAGTCGCGAACGGTACCAATACACACGATCCACAACCACTACATAGTCTGTACATGAGAACTCCCAGTCTCCATCTCCATATAGGACACGAATCACTGTACCTGATCCCGTACGAGTACATATTACATCTCAAGTACCCAATCATCCCACGAAAGATATTCAAAAATCCCCTTGCGCCATCAAACAAACTCGGATATCAGCAGTCAATCTAGCAAGAAATTGCTGCAATACTACCGAGGTATCATCGGTCCAATTACATTACCCGTCTTCCGAGACATATACCCTCGTCAAATCACTTTCAATTAGAAGTACCATTTCCTTAATTACCTGAGGTTACCTGTTGCCTAAGAATTTTATGAACTTCTTTTCAGAACTGAACTGTAACTCACCTAGCCAACAACCTCTACTGATCCCATTTGGAAGAAAAATCATTACACATTTCATGCTTCACATAACCATAGAAAATACATTCATCTCCAACCACTGTAAAACTCATCAAGAACTCTCTCTCCAAATTCCATTGCACAAGCTAAACTGCCAGGACTGAGTCCTTCTACCCGAACCAAGATAAGCAAGCTGTCAGAACTCAAGAGCCTTGCTGCACAATACCAATAAAAGCTTATTACCTCGGACACATACGAAGAATTAATCATATCCTTACCACACCGATTCGGTCTACTATCAAGCTATTCCATCTATTTAATTTCTCTTTTTATTCATAATCCACTTGATATTTCTCCCTCACTGTAGCATCACAATATCTCAATCCAGGCTTACCACACGTGACTCGCACAAGACCATACTGTCTAAGACCCATAGGCCACTGAATACTCTCTCAAATGTTCCCAGATACACCACATTCCCAAAATACTCTACTATGAAGAACCTCCTACGAATCTGAATTCGTTACCATTACTTTCCCGATACTGATACATAGAATCCCATAATTATCATAAAATACCACATGTCTTGATCTTTTCTAATGAAACACAGTCCCTAGCCACATACACAACCTTAAGATACCTGATTATTACATCCCAAATCTTGAACACAATAAAACCATTCTCGAGAGCCATTCACTCTTACACAACTATAAATTATCTGACTTAACGAACCGAACTACTCGTGCCTTATTAGCACTCTAACACCGCAGAACATGATCTCATACCAATACAAACAAACATCTTCCTTCTCTATACACTGAGCATTCTTTACCAGCAACAGCTCAAGACATCCTATTATTTTCACACATCTACGAAGCATCGTATAACCTTTATCAAAATTTTCCTTCACACGTGCCATCCTCGGCTCAATTTCTGAAACTAGAACTGATCCGCCCGCATACCTCAAAACGAAACCAACATAGCACATAACTGTGTAGTCAGCTAATCAACAACAACCTTCCCAACTTGGCTCGAAGCCATACATCAAGACACCCTTAACAATTCATAACATTTTTGCTTTAATGATGCCACAATGAGATTAAACTCAATCATCTACAAGTTTGTGAAAACACAGATCATCTAGTACTATAATCCTCTGCAAATCTCGCCATCCCCACATCAACTGAGTCCATTCCCTTGAGCAACCCGAATTTATCAAATTTTACCAAGTACTCTTCAATTACACATGAGATCTTCTAACATACCCACAAGGGTCATACCACTTAAGAACTCTCCACAGGAGATAACCCACCTAATTCGCCTCAATTCTATATTTCATCACACCTTCCATCATCATATACGTTACACAATCATTTTAGCCTTCCTGAGTCTGAACTCAGGTACCTCATGAAATGCACTACACTCCCCCAACTAGGACACACAAAAATATTCTTCACGCGCCCATATTCGGGCTACACATCGAATCACAATAGGAATCGAATACTTAACAGTTCATCCATTATCCAGCAGACTTCTTCGCCACTACCAAGTCACATAGATACATCTCGCAGTACTAACATACTCATCACATGAATACCAAACCGTCATTCTGGCTAATAGGGACAATACCGAACACATAAGTTCAACACACTTTCTCACACCATCAGCACCTCGGTGCTCAAGCCATAGGCAAAGATCCGACCTCAAGTCCTCCAAACTGGCCCAACATACTCACGAAGATCACACCTCGGCCCTCAATCGGGGAAATCACAGACCATCAAGGCACATATACTACGGAGCGCTCAAGTGCACATACAGGCGTGAGGAAGGAATTTCAAGAGTTATATCTCAAGCTGAATCAAGTACGCACGATAAGAATTCCAAGAAAGTGAAGTTTCCTAAAGGTTCTGCAGCCTCTCGAGGATAAATATAGACGTCTCCGTACCGATCCGCGAGACACTACTAAACATGCTCATGACTCGTGAGACCTAGTAACCTAGGCTCTGATACCAACTTGTCACGACCCAATTCCCGAACCCGGTCGTCGTGGCGCCTCTCGTGAAGACAAGGCCAGCCAACAGATTAACAATACTTCTTTTAACAATTTCTTAGCAAGAATGAGACGAAAATAATAGATAACATTATCATAAATGCGGAAGAAAATAATATAACAGGGAACCATCCCAACTCAGCCCGAAATTGGTGTGTCACAAGTCACGAGCATCTAAAGAAGCCTGAACATAACTACACGGCTAATAATATTCAAAAGTAAATTCTGGAATTTTAAAGACAATGTCCAGTGCCGTCAACGCTGGTGGTCACCTTGCTCAGCTGCAATAGTAGTACCTCCAATCAGCTAACAACCCGCTACCGGGTGAACAATACCTGCAAGTGCACGCGAGGTACAGGGAGTAAAGTGAGTACTCCAACTCAGTGAGTAATAAAATTAAATAATAACTGAGCGGTAAGAAATCACGTATAATAGATCATCATGTTGTATAGAAGCAATGAAAAGCCTATTCATTGAGAAAAATTAGTGAAAACTGTGAAACCTTTCAAAGTATCTTGGCTCAGTTTTAAACCTCTTTTGAAGATGATCCTTTCAACAGTTGCGAAAATAATTTTCAACAATTAGTGACACTATGCATAGAGACACACCCCTCGGGCAATATTCTTATTCCCGATCAGCCACTTTTACCTGACCAAATGCATCATACAGTGTCATTGTTACCACTGTCTAAGATTTATCCTCTTTAAGAGTGATCAGATAATACCAGAACAGCAAACAGATATCTCAAGAAACAACACAAACAACAAATAGTGAACAAATGCATGAATGCAATGCAATGCAAATAACGGTACATTCCAGTACCCGTTGCGGCGTGCAGCCCGCTCCATTTATTTATTGTCGACGGCGCTCACTGGGGGTGTGTATAGACTCCGGAAGGGCTCCTACAGCCCAAGCATAACATCAGCCATATCGTGGCATCAAACAGGCTCTCGGCATCAATATCAATTTATCATCGCTGCGGCGTGCAGCCCGATCCACATCATAGGAAAAATATATCCTCACTATTGGGTACTCAACCCATCACAGTAAAATAAATACGCAGCCACTCGGGCATTACATACTGTAGGGATCTCAGCCCTCATATTTATTTTATTTATGATTTCATGTTTAAAATACAGGTTCTTATCATAATTTTAACAGTTAAAAACATGACTGAGAGTATGATTTATGCCAACAAGTAAGGAAAAAACAAATGAAGATCCCCTAAGAATTCTACAAGTTGACACAAGGCCCCAAACGTGGCAATAAGCCCAATTCACAGTAATAAAGTATGCGCCTCAATCGCCAATATAGTAGAAAATATTACTCAGGATGGACCTAGTCACGATTCCCAATAGCAAACGACCCCGCACTCATCATGGAATGCGTGTCACGCCTCAATACAGCATTACGATGTGAAATCTGGGGTTTCAAACCCTCAGGATATCATTTACAAGCATTACTCACCTCGAACCGGCGAAATCCCTAGCTCGCGACGCCTTTGCCCCTCAAATCAAACTCCACACGCATCGAACCTAACCAAAATCAGAGCAAATACATCACAATATGCTAAGGGAACAATACCCAATCGAAAACAATCGAGAAATAGCAAAAATCTCGAAACTAGCAAAACCCGAGCCCCGGGCCCACTTCTTGAAAAATTACAAAACTTACATTACCGGATTCCTCGTCTTGCCACGAATCCGTACATACCAAGAACTCCCAAATCTTAGCTCAAATGACCTATCAAATCGCAATTTGAAATATCAAAACTCAAGCCCTAGCTTTACCCCTTTTTAGGCCAAGGAACTTACCTCTAATCATTCTCTATTGTGACGACCCGGCCCGTCGTCACGTGAGTTACCGCCCCGTTTTCCCCATATTATGTTGCTCTATTTTTCAATATCAGTATTTGAGTTGATCGGGTAGAATTGGATTGGTTTTAGTTGGAAATGAGGCACTTAGCCTCTTAGAGGGGAGTTTGTTTTGGAAAAGTCAACCGGAAGTTGACTATATAGTTAGAGGGCTCGAATGTGAATTCTTGTGATTTGGTTAGCTTCGTGGGATGATTTGTGACTTTGGAGTGCGATCGGAATTGAATTTGGAGGTCCGGTGTAGAATTAGGCTTGAATTGGTGAAGTTTGAATTTTGGCGGATTCCGGTTGATAGGTGAGATTTTGATCCGAGGGTCGGAATGGAATTTTGAGAGTTTCTGAAGCTTAGTTAGGTGATTTTGGATATGTGTGCAAAATTTTAGGTCATTCGGACATCGTTTGGTCGGGTTTTTGATCGAATGCGAGTTCCGGATGTTTTGGTTGAACTTAGGCTTTGATTTGAGGAAATTTGATGATTTTGATGGTAACTATAGTGTTTTGATGGTTCGAGCAAGTTTGAATAATGTTTTAAGTTGTGTTGGTGCTTTTGGTTGAGGTCCCGGGGGCCTCGGGGTGATTTTTAGTGGCTAACGGGATGAAATTTGGAGTTTAAGGATTTGCTGAAGGATCTGATATCTGGTATTTCCGCTTCTGCGGAAATGGACCGCAGAAGCGATAGGGGAAGTCGCAAAAGAAAAAGGAGGAGGCTTGGGAGGTTCCGCAAAAGCAGATGCGGTCTCGCATTTGCGATTGGTTGACCGCAGAAGCAGTCCTGGGTAAAAATCGAAGAACCGCAGAAGTGGATAAAGAACCGCAAAAGCGGTGTCGCAGAAGCGACAAAGGCATCGCAGAAGCGAAAACTGCTGTTCAGAGGGTATTAATTTCATCTTTGCAAATTTTAGAAAGAACTCAACATTTCATTTCGGACTAAGAGGGTTTTGGGCGACTTTGAAGAGAGTTTCGAGGGCTTTCATCAGGTATGGATTCTTGGACATAGAATACGTTATTGTGGTGTAAAATCATGGATTAAAACTACAAACTCAAAGAATTAAAGGTTAAAAATGGAGGTTAGGGCTTGGGTTTTTTTTGAAATTAGAATTTTGGAGTTGAGGGAGCATTTGAACTCCGATTCTTGTGAATTTTATATGTATGGACTCGTGGCGAGACGAGGAATCCGGTGATGTGAATTTTGTAATTTTTCGAGAAGTGGGCCCGGGGCTCGAGTTTTGCCAACTTCGTGATTTTTGGTGTTTTTCGAGTTGTTTTGATTGGGTTATGTTTCTTTAGCCTATTGTAATGTATTCGTTGTGGTTTTGGCCAGATTCAACGTGCGAGGAGGTGGATTCGAGAGGAAAAGGCATAGCGGACTAGTCTTCTGGCCGGTTTAAGGTGAGTAATAGATGTAGATGATGACCTGAGGGTTTGAAACCCCGGTATATCACACTGTGACGCTATATTGAGGTGAGACACGTACTCTATGGCGAGTGCGGGGTCGCTTGTGATTGGGGACTATGGCTTAGCCCGTCCGAGTGATGTTCCTACTGTGTTATTGACAAGAAATTGATTGGTAAGCATACTACTTGGATTGCTATGAGCATAATTGGGTTGTGTGCCGATTATTTGGATCCCTTAGGGATTATTATCACTGTTTCCATGATTCTTAGCATATTTTCATGATATCAGTCCCGAGTTAAACACTATCTCAAAATGATTAGTAAATTTCTAAAGTTTTAAACACTTAATCTATAATTCCTAATAATTGGAACTAAAAATGATAAACTTGACTGTGCCTGTGTGGCTTACATGCATATATCTGGACTGAGTGGGGATCGGGCTGTACACCACAGCGAATGCTACGATGATATTGCGCTTGGGCAGTAGGAGCCCCTCCGGAGTCTGAACCCCCACAGTGAGCGCGGGTACCCAAATGGATCGGGTTGCGCGCCGTAACGGTTATGTGCATTACATTGCATTCATGCATCGATACCTATCTGTCTTACCTGTCATTGCTTGTTGTTGTTACATAGTTAAATGTGTTGAATTATTATTTATAGCTTTGCATTGTAATATCTTGGGATGTCTCACTTTCAGCCATTATATATGTTTATTACCACTGAGTTGGAAGTACTCACTTTACTCCCTGCACCATGTGTGCAGATTCAGGTGTTTCGGGAGCTTAGTCGAGCTGTTTGCTGCTTCCTAGAGTGTCCAGGAGTTGTCGAGGTAGCTGCCTGACGTCCGCAGGACCCGACTCCTCCCCTTATCCCTTTTATCTTTCCGCATTTTAGAACTCTGTATTACATGAGAATTTGCTACTTTGTTATCTTCGAGGCTCTAGACTCGTGACCCCAGGTCTTTGGGAGATGTTGGTTATGTCAGTGTTTCATGTCGTTTCTATTTAAATTATTCGGTTAATAGACTTGATAAACTGCTAATTTCATGTTGTTACTCGGTAATGAGATGATGTGATTGGGTTGTGAGTATTGATTGGTCGCCTAACAATTGTGTTGGCGCCATCACGATCGGGATTGGGGTCATGACAAGTTGGTATCAGAGCCTAGGTTACTAGGCCTCACGAGTCATGAGCCGGTTAGTAGAGTCTCACGGATCAGTACGGAGACGTCTGTATTTATGCTCGAGAGGCTGCAGAACCTTTAAGAAATGCTTCATATTCTTGAACTCTTGTCGTGCGGCTTTGTTGTTCCGAGAACTAAACTTCTATATTCTATTCTCTAGCAGATGGCGAGAACCCGTGCTACCGGACGTGGTGGATGACCACCATTGCCACCCACTAGAGGCCGTGGACGCGGCTGTGGTCATGGTCGAGGCAGAGCAGCAGGGGCATCACCTATTGACCCACCAGTTGCCCCCATGCAGGACTAGCCTCCAGCTATAGATGCTCCAGCAGCACCTGTTCAGGCACCGGTAGTGCCCATTGTGATTCCTAGTCTTCAGGAGGCTTTAGCTCAGATCCTATCCGTCTGCACTGGCCTGGCTCAGGCAGCCTCAGCCTCTACTGCCGCAACTACTTCTCAGACTAGGGGTGGTCATCAATCCCCCACAACTCGCACACCCGAGCAGGTTGTTCAGGGATTGCAGACACCAGGAGCAGCCCCAGCTCAGCCAATTGCACCGGTTGCTCCAGTTGTGCCAGTCGCACCAGCTCCAGATTATGTGGTTCCAGTTATGCCAGACAATGAGCAGCGTCGACTAGAGAGGTTCGGTAGACTCCAGCCTCCGACGTTTAGTGGTACTGAGGGCGAGGATGCCCAGGGATTTCTAGACAAGTGTCAGCATATGCTTCGCACTACAGGGATTTTGGAGTCGAGTGGAGTGGCTTTTACTACCTTCCAGTTCTCAGGGGCTGCATTTACATGGTGGGAGGAGTTTGAGAGGCGTAGGCCTGTTGGAGCAGCGCTCCTTACTTGGTAGCAATTCTCCACTTTCTTTCTGGAGAAGTATGTACCGCAGTCTCGCAGGGAGGAGCTGCGTCATCAGTTCGAGTGGCTGATTCAGGGGGACATGACTGTGACCCAGTATGAGTTGAGGTTTACGCAGTTAGCTCGGCATGCTACTTGGATGATCCCGACTGATCAGGAGAGGATTAAGAGGTTCGTGGATGGCCTCAACTATCTAATCCACATTTTGATGACTAGAGAAAGGGTTCTAGCCGCTTCGTTGGAGGAGGTAGTTGACATGGCACGATAGATTGAGACAGATCGTCGTCAGGAGCGTGAGGATAGGGAGGCCAAGAGGCCTCGAGGTTCATGTAGCTTCAGTGGTGCTCTGTCTAGGGGCCAGTTCCAGCGTGGTAGAGATCGTTCCTTCAGACCTCCTCAGTCAGGTCGCCTAGAGTACAGTGGGGCTTCTTCAGGCCGTGGTCATCAGGGAGTTCAGTAGGGCCAGTCTTCACTTAGTGCCCTTCTAGCTAAGAGCTCTACTCCTGCCTCTTCAGCCTAGGTTTCTTCAGCAGCGAAGGGTTCTCTTCAGTCCCCTTCTCCAGCACCAGGTAGTTGCTATGAGTGCGGTGAGTTTGGCCACGTGAGGAGATAGTGTCCTCGGCTTCATGGTGGTCGGTCTCAGCAGAGGGATCAGCCCTCCTCTTCTACTCCATCTACTTCAGAACCCTCCTAGTCAGGTAGGGGTGGGGCCCAGACAGCTAGGGGCCGCCCTAGGGTTGGAGACCGATCTGGTAGTGGTCAGGCTCGATTCTATGCTCTTCTAGATAGGAGGGACGCCATTATGTCAGATGCTATTATCACATGTATTATCTCAGTCTGCCACATGGATGCTTCTGTTTTATTTGATCCCAGATCTACATACTCTTATGTGTCTTCATATTTTGCTTATCACCTGGGTACGACCTGTGGTTGTCTTGCCTTGCATGTGCATGTATCTACCCCGGTGGGTGATACTATTATTGTGGATCATGTATATCGATCTTGTCTAGTGACTATTGGGGTTCTGGAGACCCGAGTTGACTTCTTGTTGTTGGGTATGGTAGATTTTGACGTGATTCTGGGTATGGATTGGCTATCTCCATTCCATGCTATTCTGGACTGTCATGCCAAGACAATTACCTTGGCTATTCTGGGTGTTTCGAGGATTTAGTGGCGAGGTATGACCGACTATGTTCCTAGCAGGGTGATTTCCTTCCTAAAGGCCCAGCGGATGGTTGGGAAAGGTTGTTTATCGTACTTGGCTTTTGTGAGAGATGTTGGAGTTGAGACTCCTAGTCTTCATTATGTGCCCGTTGTGAGGGATTTCCCAGATGTGTTTCCAGCAGACCTGCCGGGCATGCCGCCAGACAAGGACGTTGATTTTGGTATTGATCTGGTGCCGGGCAGTCAGCCCATCTCTATTCCTCCCTATCGTATGGCACCAGCTGAGTTAAAGGAATTGAAGGAGCAGCTTCAGGAACTCCTAGATAAGGGGTTCATTCGTCCTAGTGTGTCGCCGTGGGGTGCGCCGGTCTTATTTGTGAAGAAGAAAGATGGCACAATGAGAATGTGCATTGACTAAAGGCAGTTGAAAAGGTGACAGTGAAGAACAAGTATCCACTACCGCGCATTGATGATTTATTTGATCAGCTCCAGGGAGTAAGGGTATTCTCGAAGACTGATCTCCGTTCAGGCTATTATCAACTGAAGATTAGAGATTCTGATTTTATGAAGATAGCTTTCAGGACAAGATATGGGCATTATGAGTTTCTAGTTATATCTTTTGGGCTGACTAATGCCCCAGCCACGTTCATGCATCTGATGAACAGCGTGTTTCGGCCGTATCTGGATTCATTTGTGATTGTTTTTGTTGATGACATCCTGGTGTACTCGCGTAGCCAGGAGGAGCATGCTCAGCATTTGAGAGTGGTATTACAGAGATTGAGGGAGGAGAAGCTTTATGCAAAGTTCTCCAAGTGTGAGTTCTGGCTTGGGTATGTGGCTTTTCTGGGGCACGTGGTGTCAAGTGATGGTATTCAGGTCGACCCATAGAAGATAGAGGCGGTGCAGCGTTGGCCTAGACCGTCCTCAGCCACGGAGATTCGGGGTTTCCTCGGCTTGGCAAGGTATTATCGCCGACTTGTCCAGTGTTTTTCATCTATTTCTTCGTCCTTGACCAAGTTGACGCAGAAGGGTGCACCATTTGTATGGTCAGACAAGTGCGAAGAGAGATTTCAGAAGCTCAAGACAGCTTTGACCACAGCTCCAGTGTTAGTTTTGCCATCAGTTTTATGTTCTTACACCGTGTATTGTGATGCTTCGAGAGTTGGGATCGGATGCGTGTTGATGCAGGAGGGTAGAGTCATTGCATATGCTTCTCGTCAATTGAAGCCCCATGAGAAAAACTACCCCATACATGATTTGGAGTTGGCTGTTATAGTTCATGCTTTGAAGATTTGAAGGCACTACCTATATGGCGTATCCTGTGAGGTATATACTGATCATCGCAGCCTTCAGGATTTGTTCAAATAGAAGGATCTTAATTTGAGGCAGCGGATGTGGCTTGAGCTGCTCAAGGATTATGAAATTACCATTTTGTATAATTAGGGGAAGGCCAATGTAGTGGTCGATGCTTTGAGCCGAAAGGCAGTGAGTATGGGTAGTTTGGCGTACATTCCAGTTGGGAAGAGGCCCTTTGCAGTTGATGTCCAGGCTTTGGCCAATCGGATGGTGAGTCTAGATATTTCGGAGCCTGGTCGGGTGTTGGCTTGGTGGTATCTCGGTCTTCCTTGTATGACCGTATTTGAGAGCGCCAGTATGATGGTCCACATTTGTTTGTCCTTAAGGACAGGGTCCATCATGATGATGCCAGGGATGTGACTATTGATAGTGATGGTGTGTTGAGGATGCAGGGTCAGATATGCGTGCCCAATGTGGATGGGATTCGGGAGTTGATATTAGAGAAGGCCCACAGCTCGCGGTACTCTATTCATCCAGGTGCCGCGAAGATGTATCAGGATTTGAGACAGCATTACTGATGGAGGAGAATGAAGAAGAATATTGTGAGTTATGTAGCTCGGTGCCTCAACTGTCAGCAGGTCAAGTATGAGCATCAGAGGCCCGGTGGTGTACTTCAGCGTATGGATATTCCCGAGTGAAAGTGGGAGAGGATTACTATAGACTTTGTGAGTGGTCTCCCTCGGACAGCGAGGAAGTTTGATTCGATTTGGGTGATTGTGGATTGGTTGACCAAGTCCGCGCACTTCATTTCGGTGTGTATTACCTATTCTTCGGAGCGGTTAGCAAAGATTTTTATTCGGGAGATTGTACGGTTGCATGGGGTCCCAGTTTCCATTATATCAGATAGGGGTACTCAGTTTACTTCTCGGTTCTGGAGGACATTTCTGCGGGAGTTGGGCACACGGGTAGAGTTGAGCACAACATTTCATCCACAGATGGACGGGCAGTCCGAGCGTACCATTCAGATATTTGAGGACATGTTGCGTGCCTGTGTTATTGATTTTGGAGGTTTTTGGGCTGATTTCTTGCCACTTGCGGAGTTTGCCTACAACAACAGCTATCAGTCTAGCATTCAGATGGCACCGTATGAGGCCTTATATGGGAGACGTTGTAGATCTCCGGTTGGATAGTTTGAGCCCAGCGAGGCTAGGCTAATTGGGACAGAGTTGGTCCAGGATGCCTTAGATAAGGTGAAAGTGATCCAGGAGAGAATTTGTATAGCTCAGTCGCATTAGAAGAGTTATGCGGACAGGAAGGTTCGATATGTATCTTATATGGTGGGCGAGAAGGTCTTGTTGAAGGTTTCGCCTATGAAGGACGTTATGAGATTGGGAAAGAAAGGGAAGCTGAGTCCACGGTTCATTGGTCCTTTTGAGATACTTAGGAGGATTGGGGAGGTGGCCTATATGCTCGCTTTGTCGCCCAGCCTGTCGGGAGTTCATCCGGTATTTCATATTTCTATGCTCCGGAAGTATGTTGGAGACCCTTCTCATGTGTTGGACTTTAGTACAGTTCAGTTGGATGATGATTTGACCTATGATGTGGAGCCAGTGGCTATTTTGGGTCGTCAGGTTCAGAGATTGAGATCAAAGGATATAGCTTCGGTGAAGGTGCAGTGGAGAGGTCGGCCCATGGAGGAGGCTACTCGGGACACCGAGCGGGAGATGCGGAGCAGATATCCTCTCTTATTTGAGACTCCAGGTATATTTCTTGACCCGCTCGAGGACGAGCATTTGTTTTAGTGGGGGAGGATGTGACGACCCGGCCCGTCGTCACGTGAGTTACCGCCCCGTTTTCCCCATATTATGTTGCTCTATGTTTCAATATCAGTATATGAGTTGATCGGGTAGAATTGGATTGCTTTTAGTTGGAAATGAGGCACTTAGCCTCTTAGAGGGGAGTTTGTTTTGGAAAAGTCAACTTTCATATAGTTAGAGGGCTCGGATGTGAATTCCGGTGATTTGGTTAGCTTCAGAGGATGATTTGTGACTTTGGAGTGCGATCGGAATTGAATTTGGAGGTTCGGTGTAGAATTAGGCTTGAATTGGTGAAGTTTGAATTTTGGCGGATTTCGGTTGATAGGTGAGATGTTGATCCGAGGGTCGGAATGGAATTTCGAGAGTTGCTATTGCTTAGTTAGGTAATTTTGGATATGTGTGCAAAATTTCAGGTCATTCGGACATCGTTTGGTCGGGTTTTTGATCGAATGCGAGTTTTGGAAGTTTTGGTTGAACTTAGGCTTTGATTTGAGGAAATTTGATGATTTTGATGGTAACTATAGTGTTTTGATGGTTCGAGCAAGTTTGAATAATGTTTCAAGTTGTGTTGGTGCTTTTGGTTTAGGTCCCGGGGGCCTCGGGGTGATTTCGGGTGGCTAACAGGATGAAATTTGGAGTTTAAGGATTTGCTGAAGGATCTGATATCTGGTATTTCCCCTTCTACGAAAATGGACCGCAGAAGCGGTTCCACAGAAGCGATAGGGGAAGTCGCAGAAGTGAAAGGAGGAGGCTTGAGAGGTTCCGCAAAAGCGAACATGCGGACCGCAGGAGCGGTCCTGGGTAAAAATTGAAGAACCGCAGAAGCGGATAAAGAACCGCAAAAATGGTGTCGCAAAAGCGACGAAGGCATCGCAGAAGCGAAAACTACTATTCAGAGGGTATTAATTTCATCTTCGCGAATTTTAGAAAGAACTCACCATTTTCATTTCGGACTAAGAGGGTTTTGCGCGATTTTGAAGAGAGTTTCGAGGGCTTCATCAGGTATGGATTCTTGGACTTAGAATACGTTATTGTGGTGTAAAGTCATGGATTAACACTGAAAACCCAAAGAATTAAAGGTTAGGGCTTGGGTTTTTTTTAAAATGAGAATTTGGGAGTTGAGGGAGCATTTGAACTCCGAGTTTTGTGAATTTTATATGTACGGACTCGTGGCGAGATGAGGAATCCGGTTGTCACGACCCCCAATCCCGGTCGTGATGGCACCCAACACCATTTCTAGGCAAGCCCGACCATATAACACTCACAACTCAACCACACAACCCATTTCCAATTTATATTATTAAATTATAAAATAATATAGTTCCAACCAGTGATAATAGAAAGAAGTAATACGAAAATCATAACAACTGCCAATAAAACTCCCCAAGACGTGGGGTCATGAGTCTAGAGCCTCTAAGATGACAAATAATAAATCCTTAGTAATACTGATGTTCACAAATGCGGAATAATAAAGGGATAGGGGAGGCGTCGAATCCTGCGAATGTCAGGCAGCTACCTCGACAACTCCTGAGAAGCTCCGAAAAACAGCAAATAGCTCAACTATGCTCCCGAGACACCTGAATCTGCACACATGGTGCAGGGAGTAAAGTGAGTACTTCCAACTCAGTGGTAATAAGAGTAAATAATAACTGAGCGGTAAGAAATCACGTAAGAACACTCCATCATGCTATATGGGACAGTACAACCTTTTTAGGAAAAACAGTAAAACCGTGAAAATCCTTTAGAAACATCTAGCTCAGTTTAAAATCTCTTTTGAAAATATTCTTTTTCCAACAGTAAGCATATGAATGCGATATCAGGTAGTGCAAGTCCGCACACAAGTCTGCCCCTCGGACACAGCACTCTATTTACAAATAACACCAGGGTATCTGGTACACAATGCAAGATATAGCATGTATGCCAATGATATGAGAGTGTTGAATGTCATGCCACGTATTGCAAACAGGAACCAATGCGTGAATGCAATGCAATGCACATGATCGCTGCGGCGTGCAGCCCGAGCCAACCATGCATATGATTTATCATTGACGACGCTCACTGGGGGTGTGTACAGACTCCGGAGGGGCTCCTACAGCCCAAGCGCAATATACTGGTCAGTCAATGTTACCTGACCGGTCAGCCAATGTTACCTGACCAATTTATATCATACAGTGGCATTGTTACCACTGTTTGAAGTCTCATCATACAGTGTCATTGTTACCACTATTTCAAGTCACATCATACAGTTTCATTATTACCACTATTTCAAGTCACATCGTACAGTGCCATTGTTACCACTGTTTCAAGTCACTACTGCGGCGCGCAGC
This sequence comes from Nicotiana glauca, assembly GCA_026770625.1. Classification (NCBI taxonomy): domain Eukaryota; kingdom Viridiplantae; phylum Streptophyta; class Magnoliopsida; order Solanales; family Solanaceae; genus Nicotiana; species Nicotiana glauca. The sequence continues at coordinate 15,088 of MU767506.1, read as the reverse complement.
CCGATCCATGCACAGTCCAGAAAACATTATTAACCCCTTGGGCATTTATAAAACAGTAATTCTCAGCCCGAAATAGTATTTAAAGTATCATTTGAGTTTTCAAAAACTTAAAATTATGGCTGAGGTTGCAAAACAGTATTTAAAACCTCGGACTGAAGCCAAATGATATGCAAGATATGCTAAAACAGAAATCCCAATCCCCGAAGGATTCAGATAGTTGGCACGAAGCCCAAACATAGCAATCAGTCCAAACTATGATGATAACAAGTAGTTTCAGTCAATTACACAGTAAAAATCAACAACCGGGACAGACCAAGTCACAATCCCCAACGGTGCTCTACCCCACGCTCATA
>MU767505.1:88735-106231 GCA_026770625.1 Nicotiana glauca | reverse complement strand
TCCTAATTAATTCCCTTTATTTATTTTAATTTTTGGAATTCTTTACTTGGGGTAAAAATCACGTGCTCACAGCTGGACCCTTTATATAATAGGGGAACCCTAAATCAGTAATATTTCTATTTACAGTAGGGAATATTTTTGACAGAGTTGTCTAACTGCCTAGTACGGATCCGTACAATCCTATTCCAGGATTTGCACCATGATCTTGGGGACGTGGCATGAATCTAGCTCATTCTGTTACAAATCCATAATGGTACTATTTCGTGATCGAGCATACTTGCCCTCGATGCTCCTCATACTTCTATCTCTAATTATCTCATTCTTTCTTCGAGCTAGAACCTGGTCTACTGCTCTCGAACTCGACCTCGTCCGAACTCGGGCTTATGACGGACCCTCGAGCCTATAAATCGAAGGCATATATGATTTTGGCCATATACAAATAGTCCCCGCATTTCTTATAATAAGATGATAAGAAATGATTTAAAACTCAATTTTCCCGAGCCTTTTATGATGATGTCATGCCCGTAACATAGGCGCTCAAAGTGATTGGAAATGTCATGTTGACACGCTTCGCTGAAACATCAAATGCGCACCAGTACTGGCCGGCCACTAGTGCTGCCGAACCATCATCGTCTTTCTATAAATATGAGGCTACATCATTGAACAAAGAATTGTACTCATTCATCACATATACTCATTCATCACATATACTCTGATTCTTCCCCTTCTTTATTTCTTTTTCTACCCATCTGTTTCCATGGTTCGATCCCGCGACCTCCTGGTCGTATAGAAGCAACTTTACCATTTATGTCAAGGCTCCCTTTTTCAAAGCTTCGATTCAAAGCAACCAGAGAAAGGCACAGAATCCTTCCCACATCAAAAAATATGCAAACTTCACCCTGCCGCTCATCTCTCTTTACTTCAACTTGGTGTGGCACTTCATTCTTTCTGCTTTTCATGGGGTGAGGTGGCACTATCACCTTCTAAATTTTGCATCCCACACTGGTATAACGTCTCAAGGAGTGGCTTCAAAATAACTGTGCCTACAAGATCCATACTTGCCAAGTTTTTCACCAGGCCACAATTTTCTCTACCTGTTAAAAGTTTTTGCCCTTTGATAGGCTATAACCCTCTCTTTGTCTATTACTGTCTTGTTTTGATCATGAATATTCTTGGAACTTTGCTCGCGCGTCTTGTAACCTTTCTTGGTTTTTCTTGTGATAGAATGTGAAGCTATATCCTCTTGTTTCACTTTCGATCTTTTTCTTTTGCAGCTCTATCTTAATGTATAATGGCTCAAACTTCCAACGGAATGCTCAATCCCAGCTGCTGGAAATATAGTTACATTTATCGAGGATTCACGACGCTAAATTTCTTCAAGCACACAAACATCTCCAAAGATCAAGATGGGGTCCCCGAGGAGGAGGTTTCCAAAGATGCCGCTCTCGAGAAAGTGGCCTTATAAGTAGATTAGGTTCTTGGATTTTTTTTTTTTTTGCTTCTTTGTTCCTCTATAAAGTCCCTTCGCATGTGTTGTGAATATATTTTGTAACCATCTCTTGGAAATACAAAAGGATCTTTTTCTCTCATTTTTTGCTTGTGTTTTATTTTGTTCTCATTTGTGGAAAACTGGATTGTATGACTCTAATGATCAGTCCAAATACTGGACTCAGAACATAATATGCTTAGGTTTTTTATCGATCAATATAATACCCCTTAAAGTTTTTGTCAATCCTCGAGCTAAGTTTGATTTGATATGAGCTCGAGATGTCAGGACTCTTGAGTCCGAGTGGGGTTGAGAGCAAGGTCTCGAACTCTATGTATTTTGGCCCTTAGCTTTTTAGATCGGCTTTTACGCTCTTTTAGATTGGGTCAGCTCAGCCTTTAGGATGGCTATATAATTTTTCCCTCTTTTCAGCTAAAAGACTTAGTGAAAATTACGCCTTAGCATTTTTTTGTTACCCATTGGGTTTTTCGGAGGTTCGATGGATCGGAATCTTATCAATAGTTTGTTTTGTGTAAACATAATCAAATACCTCTTGAGGTTTTTTTTTAAGGCTGATGTTATCGAAGCTTTTAGATTATTCGAGGGCAGAATTTATCGAAGCCCCTTTTGCTTTTGCCGAGGGTAGACTGATATAACCGGTTTTTTCAAAGTGTTTAAAGGCATTTAATTTATAGTGGAAGTTGGACGTCTCCGAGCTGCATTATTTTGGTCGTAGCCTTTTATATGACCGTAATCTTTAATATGGTCGTAGCCTTTAATTTGGCCGTAGCCTTCGGGTGTGTCTCTTGAACATGTTCCTGGATAGCTTTTTGAACTTGTTCAAAAAGTTAGTCTCCTGGTATATTTGTCGTGGCCTTTGTTTTGGGGGGATGCCTCTTTGAGGTCTTATGAGTCCGAGTTTTCGATGGCTCGGGTGAGTCGACTGTCGATGATAGTCCCCGAGTATTTCGGGGTTACATTCACGCTTTGGCCCTTGAGTCATTTCTCATAGGATTATAAGTGTAGAGCTCGTATAATAGTAAATTTCTTTGAGGCACAAAGTGTTTTTGATATAAATAGGAAGCTTTTTAAAATAATTGATACATGCGTACATGTTATCGTCAAGGCTCGATTATTCTATACGGACACGGTTCATCTGACCGTTTGTCCCATTATAAAGATTTCCTATCGAGGCCCTCTCAGGCGTGAAGTATTTTCCTCAAAAATATGACCTCCGAGGGTGATGCCCCCAGTATTCGAGGTTGATTGAAAAGAAGCCTTGGACACTATTGAGTCCTACTTAGGTAGCATATAATTGTTGCCTCATTAAAAACCTTGCCGGTAAACCCCATTTGGGAAAAAATCCGATCTAATGGTAAAAGAGCGCAATGCATGATAAAAACCTAAGGCCTTCATGAAAAAAGGGTATCTTCGATAGCTTTGATTGAAAATCTACAATGAGTTAATTTTAAACTCAAATGGACAAGAAGAATAAAGCCATACCTTAGCAGTAGTATCGTTTAAGTAGTGATATGTTCCAATTGTTTGGCAGTTGTTCACATCCATCATGCTAAGTTTGTAAGATCCCTTGCCGACAACTCCGAGGACTCGGTATGGTCCTTCTCAATTCGGTCCTAGCTTCCTTTCATTTGGGTCTTGAGTATTGAGGGTAACTTTCTATAGAACTAAGCCCCTGATTTCGAAGTGTCGGAGGTTGGTCCTTCTATTATAGTATCTCTCGATCCTTTGCTTTTGTGCGGCCATCCGAACAAGGGCTACTTCTCGCTTTTCATCTAGCAGCTTGAGGCTAGTGTTCATCAACTCGTGATTTGATTCCTTCGATGTGTGTCAAAACCTGGCACTGGGTTCTCCGACTTCGACAGGTATGAGAGTCTCGGAGCCATACACTAAAGAGAACAGGGTAGCTCCCGTGATGGGCTTCGACGTTGTTCGGTATGCCCAAAGGACCTCAGGTAGCACTTCTCTCAATTTTTCCTTCGCATCGTCCAACCTCTTCTTTAGGTTTTGAATTTTGGTTTTGTTTGTGGTCTCGGCCTGTCCATTTCCAGTTGGATATGGTGTCGATAAAATCCTCGTTATTTTGTGGGCCTCGAGGAACTCCGTCACCTTGCTGCCGGTAAATTGTTTTCCATTGTCACATACAATCTCGGCAGGTGTCCCGAACTGGCATATGATGTGGTCCCAAATGAAGTCAATAACCTCTTTTTCTGTGACCTTCTCGAAGGCCTGTTGCTTCCACCCACTTAAAAAAAAATCAATCATAAACAAAATAAATTTATCTTTACATGGGGTCATTGGTAGAGGTCCGACTATATTCATTCCCTATTTCATGAAAGGCCATAGGGATAAGACCGAATGGAGTTGTTCCCCAGGCTGTTGGATTATCAATGCAAATCGTTGACACTTATCACATTTTTTGACAAATTCTTTGGAATCGTTTTCCATGTTATCCCAGTAGTAACCTGCTCTGATGATTTTGCGAACCAAAACTTGGCACCAGAGTGATTTTCACAAGTACCTTCGTGATTTCTCGAAGAGTATAATCAGTGTCCCTGCCCCAAACATACCGCCAATGGTCGATCGAACATTGTTCTATATAATGTTCCATCTTTATCTAATGCAAACCTAGCAGCTTTGGTCCATAGGGCCCTCGATTATTTATGGTCCGATGGGAGTTTTCCATTCTTCAGATAGTCAATATACTTATTACTCCAGTCCCACGTTAAATTTGTTGAGTTTATCTTGGCATGACCCTCTTCAACTACAGACTTCGATAATTAGACAACAGTCCCTAGGACGATAATATCTTTTTCGACCGAGGATCCCAAATTAGCAAGTTCATCGGCCTCTCTATTTTGTTCTCGAGGCACATGATCCAGAGTCCACTCCTTGAAGCGGTGCAAAGTTACCTGTAGCTTATCCAAGTAGCGTTGCATTCTATCCTCTCGAACCTCAAAACTTTTATTTACTTGGTTTACCACTAATAGAGAATTACACTTGGCTTCGATGAACTCTGCTCCCAAGCTTTTATCTAGCTCGAGACCTGCAATCATGGCCTCATACTCAGCCTTATTGTTAGTCAATCTAGAAGTCTTAATAGATTGTCTAATGGTATCACCTATTGGTGGCTTCAAGACAATGCCAAGCCCGAACCCCTTCACATTCGAGGCACCGTCTGTGAAAAGGGTCCATACCCCCCGATGTTGTACCCTAACTTAGCAGGAGTTCTTTCTCCACTTCGGTTATAAGGTCCGGCATAAAATCGGTCACGAAGTCAGCTAGGATCTGAGACTTGATGGCCATTCGGGGTTGATATTTGATATCAATACCGCTAAGTTCGCCGGCCCATTTAGCCCAGTAGCTCGGGCTTATGCAAAACATTTCGAAGAGGGTAAGTGGTTAATAAACATATAGGATGACATTGAAATTATGGTTTTAAATTTCGAGATGCACTTATTAATGCAAGTGCTAACTTTTCTAAGTGAGGGTACCTTGTTTCGGCATCTCCTAGAGTTTGGCTTACGTAATAAACTGGAAATTGTGTACCTTGATCTTCTCGAACTAGTACCCCACTTACCGCTATCTCTGACACAGCCAAATATAGGTAAAGCTTTTCGTCTACATTTGGCGTATGAAGCAAAGGCGGGCTCGACAAATATTGCTTTAGTTCCTCCAAGGCACATTGGCATTCCGGGGTCCATGCAAATTCCTTTTTTCTTTTTGATCAAGGAAAAGAAATGGTGACATCGATCTGACGCCCTTGAAATGAATCGACCCAAAGCAGCTATTCCCCCTTATTAGATCATATTTTAATGATGCAATTAATATACATGTGCAGGAGTTCAAAGAAGTAAAAAGGAACTATTGGAACAGCTATGTCGAACAAGGAAGGAAATTATTCAGAAGGGAAGCTTCCTGAAATACTTACATTGTACAAGGAAAGAAACAGTACTACATCAGCAAATCAGGATTAGCTCCATAATTCTGGGAAATCAAATCTACCATAATGGAATAAAGATTCAACGCAATCTGTGATTGACGAGTCAGATCAAATCAATGAAGAACTATTAAAGCTAGAAGATCCGGACAGCGGTCAAGATTAGAAGGTCCAACAATCAAGGAAGAATCCTGTCAAACCCGTTATCTGCCGAAGGAAAAGATCTGAAGAGAAGCAACGGATAACTCTTTATTCTTGGAAAGAATCAACTCTCTCCAAGGATCAAAACCCTTGGGTTGACAAGCCTTCACCATTCATCCTTGTATAAATTAGTAATGTAACCCCATCCTTAGTATACTTTGATCAAACCAAAATAACTCTCTTTATTCTACTGCAAACAAGCATAGTAGCCTATATAGATCTGTTATGTAACAAGTCAGGGATAGAAAGAGGGCATACAACTGGTGAGGCATTGTATCAAATGAATGCTAGAGAAACTGAGTGACATACATGAAATCTGTAATCGAAAGAAAAATTATTCATTTGAAGAGAAATCCCTTGCAACCCAAGGGGACTGGATTAGGATTCACATTGAATCCGAACCAGTATAAAAATTCCTGGTGTCTTTAAATTCTGCATTTACTTTTTGCTTATTACCTCGAATTACTGTATCTGCAAGATTGCCATATTTAGTCAACTACTTAAGTTTTGAGTCAACTTATTAATGATTAACTTTTATTATCTAGAATTCACCCCCTAACTCTCTTATTGGCAAGGAATTTGCAAACCTCATGCAAAGCGAATTTGAAATGAGAATGATGGGTGAACTCACATTTTTCCTTGGGCTTCAAATTCATCAATCTGAAGAAGGAACCTTCATCTATCAAACTAAATGTACAAAGGAGCTGATCCAAAAATTTGGCATGAGCAATGCAAAATCAATTGGCACTCCCATGAGTCCGGCTACAAATTTGGATAAGGACGAACAGGGTACTCCAGTTGATGAAACAAAATATAGAGGAATGATTGGATCACTACTGTATCTGACCGCAAGTCGACCAGATATTATGTTCAGCATTTGTGAATGTTCCAGGTTTCAGTCGGCTCCCAAGGAGTCATATCTAACTGCTGTAAAAAGAATTATTTGATATCTTATTGGCATTGTATCTTATGGATTATGGTATCCTCGCTCTAACTCGTTTAAATTAGAAGGTTTCTCAGATGCAGATTTAGCAGGTGATAAAGAAGACAGGAAAAGCACGAGTGACACGTGTTAATTACTAGGAAAGGCTTTAATATGCTGGAACTTTAAAAAGCAAGCAACAGTCGCCTTGTCCACTACTGAAGAAGCTGAGTACATTGCCATTGGTCAATGTTGTGCACAACTCCTGTGGATGTCCCATCAATTGGGTGACTATGAACTTTCCTTCAAACCTATACAAATATTTTGTGATAATTCTAGTGCAATTTGTCTCTCTAAAAATCCTGTGCATCATTCTAGAGCAAAGCATATAGACATTAAACATCATTTTATTAGAGACCATATTCTTAAAGGTGACATAGAATTAACTTTTGTTGGCACTTATGCCCAATTAGCTGATATTTTTACTAAAAACCTTTGTTGGAAGAAAGATTTTGTTCTTTGAGAAAATTACTTTGCATCATTTGTTTTTCAAAAAATTCTTAGGACCGAAGTGTTATTTTTTCAAAAACTTGTCATAATTACTCCTTTTCAGAGCATTAATTACGCAGTCGGTTTTCCCTCTCTTTTTATTTTGTTTCCCGTCAGTTTGCAGTCGAAGTTGGAAAGCCAATCATCTTGTCGCTTCGACTGACACTCTTTCCTTTTCTATACTCAACCGTCAAATCTCCTCTCTTTAAGTTAAGCCTTTTTCGGTCCCTTTCATCTCCACCTTCTTTCTTCAACATGTACCAACCCTCTCTTCTTCCATGGAAAAATCTTCAAAAAAAAACCTTTGGTTCCACCAGAAAAAGCACCCGCTCAAAGGCAAAACCCTCTTCCGCGCCTCCTGAGCAAGTAGACTTAGGGTCTGATCGTTCTAAGGGTTGTGCCTCTTCTCAAGGAGCGTACTCTCAACACTCTCAACTTTTAGGAGAAAAAGCCTCTGGTAAGCGTCCCATAGAGGAACCTCCTGCCTCCTCCACTCCAAAGAAATCGAAGTCAGATTTCTCTGCTTCACTTGATTCCGACCTAAATTTCTGGGACTCCCCAAATAGGAATTTCTTTATCTCTCTCAAGGATAAGCCCATCGCCCATGGAAGAGTTGTGGATCTAGATGATATGGAGTCCCTCAACTTCAAGGTAAAGGATCTTTTCGTGTATCAAGGATGGGAAAAATTTCTCTCTATTTCTCCGCCTAAAGTGTATGAACCCCTTGTCCGTATGTTTTATGCTAATCTTTGCTCTAGAAAACCTGATAGGCTTGAAACTCTTGTTCTTGGTAAGCGCATTGTTCTTGATTGTGGTATATTTGATTCTCTTTTCCTCTGTCGTTGCTCTGGTTTCCCTACTCTCTTTAAGAATGTCTGGCCTGAGAATTTTGAAATCACCTTTGACCAGGCTAAACAGTGTATTGCTGAAAATCCCTCTGATACTCTTCCCAATCAATTAGGGCCTAGTGATGTGAGCTTTGAAACTAGGGTTCTTGCCCACATTGTTGCAACCACTCTTCTCCCAAGAACTGGTTCCTTCTCAACCCTATCTCAAAGGGACACCTTCTTTGTCTACTGTCTCATCTCCAAACTCAAAATCAAGCTTTCCTCCTGGGTCATAAACTTTATGATTGAGAGTGCTGAAGATCCAACCAGTCTTCCTTTCGGTATGGCCATCACCCACATTCTGGAAGCGCATCAAATTCCACTTTCAGACTACCCCTTTGTTCCTGTCTCCAAGTGCTACAACTCTAGAGCCTTCTCTAGTATATGGGGTATGTGAATGTCAAGGGTGTCTGGATTAAGAAGGGTGAAAGTGATGCGACGCAAACTCCTGCGGAAACCAAGCCTTCGTCTGTTGTTCTGCCCTCTTCCATTCCTACCGACCTATGTGAAAAGCTTACCTCAATTGACTCACAACACTTAGACATCAAGACTCTTCTGTCCTCCACACAGTCGACTGTGGATGTTATTCACGCTATTTCAAAGGAAACAGGGTCAGATGTGTCTAAAATCAGGGTAGCTGTGCAAAGGGTAATGGAGAATGCGGTTAAAGCCTTCAGGGAGGTGCACGGCAAGTTGGATGGAATGAGCACTGCTGCCAACACCAGCTTTGAACAATTGAAGGAGGCAATCTACAACACTCTTACTTACTTTCTGCGTCGTTGAAATGGATGTGGTTTTCAGATAATTTTTTCTCTCTTAAAACTTGTTTTGGCTGTGATTGGGCTGTGCCCGTGGATGTTTTTTTTATTTTTTTGCTTCTGTGGATAATATTTTTTGCTACTATTTGCTAATCCCTCTTTGCTGATGTCAAAAAGGGGGAGAATATATATCTTCTGGGTTGTTAATGGTTTATGTGCAGGTTCAAGTCAACTATGCATACATAGGTTCCACTATGTATTCTTTATTTGTTATACAGGTCAAGTCGACTATACGACATACATAGACAGTACGTCTTATTCTTTGAACAGGTTAAGTTGACTATGTGACATACATAGACAGTACATTCTTTTTTTTAAACAAGGTTAAGTCAACTATGCTGCCCATGCATAGACAAGACTATATAGGTTAATTCGACTGCACACATTGAGGGGAAGATCATGTTCAGTTGACTACATACATTTAGGGGGCGCCAAGTCGGCTAGTAATAAACAGGGAAGTCAACTGTTGTTTACATCCTTACATTTATGTATATTATTTTGCCATCATAAAAAATGGGGATATTGTTAAATCATATTTTAATAATGCAATTAATATGCATGTGCAGGAGTTCAAAGAAGTAAAAAGTAACTATTGGAATGGCTATGTCGAACAAGGAAGGAAATTATTCAGAAGGGAAGCTGCCTGAAATACTTACGTTGTACAAGGAAAGAAATAGTACTACATCAGCAAATCAGGATTAGCTCCATAATTCTGGGAAATCAAATCTGCCATAATGGAATAAAGATTCAACGCAATCTGTGATTGACGAGTCAGATCAAATCACTGAAGAACTATTAAAGCTAGAAGATCCAGACAGCGGTCAAGATTAGAAGGTCCAACAATCAAGGAAGAATCCTGTCAAACCCGTTATCTGCCGAAGGAAAAGATCTGAAGAGAAGCAACGGATAGCTCTTTATTCTTGGAAAAAATCAACTCTCTCCAAGGATCAAAACCCTTGGGTTGACAAGCCTTCACCATTCATCCTTGTATAAATTTTCAGTGTAACTCCATCCTTAGTATACTTTGATCAAACCAAAATAACTCTCTTCATTCTACTGCAGACAAGCATAGTAGCCTATGTAGATCTGCTGTGTAACAAGTCAGGGATAGAAAGAGGGCATACAACTGGTGAGGCATTGTATCAAACGAGTGCTAGAGAAACTGAGTGACATACATCAAATCTGTACTCGAAAGAAACCTTATTCACTTGAATAGAAATCCTTTGCAACCCAAGGGGACTGGATTAGGATTCACATTAAATCCGAACCAGTATAAAAATTCCTGGTGTCTTTAAATTCTGCATTTACTTTCTGCTTATTACCTCGAATTACTATATCTGCAAGATTGCCATATTTAGTCGACTACTTAAGTTTTGAGTCAACTTATTAACGATTAACTTTAGTTATCTACAATTCACCCCTCCCCCCTTTTGTACTTTCACCCCCGTTAGCCTTTGCACTGCCTTCACACTATCCAAGATCGTGATATCCTCAATAGCTTGATTTTATCGGGCTTGATTTTGATACCCGATTGGACACTATAAAGCCGAGGAACATACCCGAGCCAACTCTGAAGGCACATTTCTCCGAATTAAGCTTCATGTTATATTTTCTCAAAATTGCGAATGTTTCCTGTAAATGAACTAAATGGTCCTCTGTGCACAGGGAATTAACCAACATATCATCAATATAGACTTCCATTGTTTTACCTATTTGTTCTTTGAACATTTTGTTAACTAGGCGTTGGTATGTAGCTCCTGTATTTTTAAGAACGAAGGGCATTACGTTGTAACAATAAGCTCCAAATTAGTAATAAATGAAGTCTTTTCCTGGTCTTTCAGGTTCATCTTAATTTGATTGTACCCGGAGTAGGCGTCGAGAAAAGTTGAGATCTCATGGCCGGCCGTGGCATCGATCATACGATCGATGTTTGGAAATGAGAAAGAATCTTTCGGACATGCCTTATTCAAGTCCTTATAGTCTACACACATTCTAAGTCTGTTTCATTTTTTTGGAATGACAATTATGTTGGCTAATCCTATTTTAAGAAGTTTAGTTAGCTCATCTTTTATGAAGTCATGTTTTACCTCGGACTGAGGCCTCTTCTTTTGCTTCACCAGTTTGAACTTGGGATCGGTGCTCAGCTGATGCATGGTGATTTCCAGTGGAATCCCTGTCATATCTAAATGGGACCAAGCAAACCAATCCATATTATCAATAAGAAATTGAATGAGTTATTTCTTGAGTTCGGGGGTCAATCCTATTCCCAGGTATACCTTTCTCTCGGGCAACTATTCGATAAGTATGACCTGCTCCAGTTCCTCGACAGTTGACTTGGTTGAATCGGATTCTTCGAGAACGATGAAGGATCAAGGAGTAAGGAAGTCCTCTTCTTTGTCTTCGATTACCTGTTGTTCCGACTCCGTCGAGGCTGGGGTCTGTGATTGCTATTTAGCCTCCTGCTTACCTTTGGTGCTCAATTTCTCTAAGGTCAATAGCTTTGGTATCGATACCACTTTATCAATCACAAACATCTCTTTTGTAGCGTGTTGCTCTCCGTAGACTATTTTCACCCCTACCTCCGTTGGGAACTTCATCATTTGGTGAAGATTTGAAGGTACTTCCCTCATGTTATGTATCCATGGTCTCCCGAGGAGTGCATTATACCTCATGTCGCCTTCGATGACATAGAATCTAGTGTCTTGTATGGTCCCGGCTACATTTACTTGCAAGATAATCTCTCCTTTTGTTGTTTCGCTTGCCATGTTGAAGCCATTTAGGACTTGAGATGCAGGTACAATCTGATCTTGTAGGTCGAGTTGCTCTATGACACTCGATCAGATTATATTCGCTGAGCTACCTGGATCCAACAGATCACGTTTAATTTGAATTTTATTTAAAAGGATAGAGATTACCAGGGGTTGTTGTGAGGCTGAGATATGCCTTCTGCTTCCTCGTCACAAAACGATAAGACGTCCTCAGGCACATAACTCCAAATCCATTTTTCCCTTGTAATTGACACCTTGATGTGTTTAAATACAGGTCGTTGAGGGACATTGACTCCACCAATGATCATGTGGATTACATGCGGTGGCTATTCCTACTCATTTTTCCTTGCATCCCTTTCCTTGAAGTGATTCTTAGCTCGATCACTTAGAAATTCTTGAAGCTGACCCTCGTTGAATAATCGAGCCATCTCATCTCTTAGCTGCTTGCAATCTTCTATTCTATGACCATGTGTGCCATGATACTTGCACATTAAGTTCAGGTTCCTTTGGGAAGGATAAGTTTGTATAGGCCTAGGCCACTTGGTGTCTTTGATTCTTCCAATGGCTTACACAATCCCTGATGCATCTATGCTGAAGTTGTACTCCAATAATCGAGTTGCCTCTGCGATATCAGTATGCTTATCGAATTCACTTTTACTCATGAGTCCCCGAGAACTTTGACCTCGATCATTTCTCTGATTGTTCCGAGGAGCGTTCCTGTTACAACTCATATTCACGTATGTTAGTTCATTCCATAAGGTAGTCAACGTAAATCCATGAAGAGATTATCTTTAAGATGATAGGAATTTAATCATATTGATCTTAAGTTATACAAGGGTGTATAAGGGTGATTAATAAGTATTAGAAGTTAAATGAATCAAGAACGTTGTAACTCGTATTTTCGGGTAAACCTATATGTATACACTCAAGAGGTCATGTTTTAAGTTATTTGAATTATATAATATCCGTTTCATAGCCTTGAAGTCAAACGAGTTATGAAACAAAAGTTGTCGCAACTTAGGTTAATGGTTTTACTTAAACTTTAGGTCAAATGTCATTAAGCTTTTCTCCAAATCTACTTGGAATTACTGGGTGATATACCCACCAAATTAAGATCTATGAGTCTAGTTTCCAACGCATTAAACCGTTTATCAATACGACATCGGAGTAGAGACATATAGGCATTTTTGTGAGACTGCACAAGCTGCTAGGTGACAAGTAGGTGTGTCACCTACTTGGTTAAATGATAGCCCAAAAAAAAGGAAATTTCGGGTCGGCTATTGAGACCATTTAAAGAGTTATCTCCTGCAATATAACCCTCAATATATCTCACAAATAATCAGACATAAACCCCTACAAACCTCCTCCCGAAAATCCCAAACAAACCCCAATCGATTTTTCCTCTCTTTCAAGTTCTAATTGGGAGTAAAAATCAAGAGTTTGAAGAACTAACGGAAGGGATGAGTTATCCAATGAGTAAGGTAAGTTTACTGCTCTATTTCATATATTTTTTCTGCTGTGAACTCATGGTAATTCATTCTATACATGTAAGAACTCACGGGACGGTGATCGGGAGTTGTGAGTTCGAGTTATTCACTTGTAGCGGACTGTTTTGTGGATTGTTTTGTGTTGCTGTTGGGCTGCGTGTTTTACTACTGTTTTGTGGAGTTTTGGAGGAGGAAGGGTGTGGAGAAACACCATATAGATGTAGGGTTGTGGGTTGGTAGTTCTTCGTAACATTTTCGGGTTGTTTGACTATGGTGGCCGTCGTATGTAGGAAGTGATTAGGTTGTGCGTGGACTGTTCTGGGAGGCTCAATATGATTATTATTGATGTTTTTGGGCTGTTTGGTGATTGTTTTGAATTGTGTGAAGTCATATATATATAGGGGAGGTTATGTCCGTTTCATCGTAAAATAGGTTGTGGTCGATACATAATAGTTATGATGCTTAAATGATAACGATAGTATCATTTTCTCTTATTGTAGACTAAGGTGTTGTGACAATTGCATAGCTTAAGGTTGGGGCAGTATATACAAGGTATGTGAGGTTATCCCTTTCCTTCTTTTGCACGACTCCGATTGTACATAATGTAATGAACGAGCTTCCAAAGATACTCTACTCTTAGAAGCTATCAGTACTTATATTATTTCCCCTCTTATGGAACGATTGATGTTAATGTTGCCTCTATTATTCTTATGTTATCAATGTTATTGGTACTTCTTCATAGTGAAGAGTTAGTCCTAATAACGTGTACAGAGGATACCGACCTTACGCCACTCCGAAAGGTTTAGAACGTGACTCCATGAGTCGAGCATGCATTTTATATATATATATATATATATATATGCAACCACTGGGTACGGCACCTATTATGCAACCACTGATCAGTTGAGTTTTACTGAGCTCCACGTGGCCAGGTATGATTCTACCGAGCATTATGATGGCCGGGTACATTTTTTTACCGAGCCTATTACAGCCGAGTACGATATGATGATGATGATGCCCATAGAGGCGTATGTTTTAAAAGTTTATGTATTTATACATATGTATCATGCATTTCATGTCAGTAGCCCCCAGAGGTACTCAGATGTTACAGGTTGTATATTCTTTATCCCTCCTTACATTTCTGTTCGTATTTATAGTTCCCCGCCTTACATACTCAGTACTTTATTCGTACTGACATCCTTTTGCTTGTGGCCGCTGCATGTCATGCTGCAGGTCCTGATAGATAGACAGGTGCAGCTCCTCCACCACAGTAGGTTGTCCAGTTCAACGGTGATTGGCGAGATCCCTTCTCCGGACTTGCCGTGGTCTTGGTATGCATTTTTATTATAGACATTATGGGTATGTCGGGGCCCTGTTCCGGCTATGTTGCAGCACTTATGTTCCTTTAGAGGCTCATAGATAGGTGTCGACTCATGTATAGTTTGGTATGCCTTGTCGGCTGGTTTTGTATAGTCTTTCATGGTAGCGTGGTAGCTCGTATCTTATATATAGTTTCTTGATTGTCAAGTCATCCCATGTTATGTATGTTCATGCCATCATATTTTATTGTTGGTTGTCCACGATCCATGTTTACCATTTGTATTGATCTCGTCAGCTCTAAAAGATAATAAAGAAGGTTAGATAAAATGTATGTTGGTGCTCGGTAAGTATGGTCGGGTGCTAGTCATGGCCCTCCAGTTTGGGTCGTGACAGTTCCGACCTGAACCATTGTCTCTTCGATCGACATACGGTTGATATTGTTCCCTATTTGATCTCGATTCCTTATTCGTATCCCTCGGGGGCTTAGCCGTGAACCTGTTAGAATGAACCGAACCCGAGGGGGCTCCTAACTGATCGTCCTCAACCCTGGTTTTTGATTGGTAACGGATGTGCACATCTGACCATGTCACAACTGGATACTCGATCAAGTTCTGCTTTAGTTATCGACAAGCAATCGAGCTCCGCTCGTTCAAACCCTGCATCAAGTCCTGTACTGCCCAGTCTTCAGGGACCGGTGGTAATTCCATTCTTTCCATCTTAAACCTGGACACAAACTCCCTTAACATCTCGTCGTTCCTTTGTTTTATTTTAAAGACATCCGATTTCTTGTTTCTGCCTTTATGGCCCTGGTGTGTGCTTTCACGAAGGCATCCGCTAACCTAGCAAACAATTCAATAGAGCTAGGAGCTAAGTTGTGATACCAAATCATAGCTCCTTTCGATAACGTTTCTCCAAATTTTTTTAACAAGACCGATTCGATCTCATCGTCATTCAAATCATTTCTTTTGATTCCCCAGGTGTATGAAGTAATATGATTGTTGGGGTCGGCTGTTCCATTATATTTCTGTATATCGGGTATGCGAAACTTTTTGGGAATGGGCATCGGAGCCGCACTTTGAGGGAATTTTTGGCATCTAATCCATTCAAAACTGGAGGTGCCACCGGTATCTGGTTTACACGGGAGTTATAAGTCTCTACCTTCTTATCGTTATCTTTAATTTTTTTTCTCCGAACTCGATCCTCTTAGTGCTCTTTGAGCATTTTTATAATGGTGGGGTCAGTCCCCCAGTCGTTTCCATTTGGCTTTTCTGGTGTTGGCTCAGCACGTTAATTTTTTTCATGTTCTGCTACACTCGGGGTCTTATTTTGACTTTAAAGTTGAGCAATGGCGACCTATTAAGTTTGCAACATCTCAAATATCATTTGGAGGCTAATTCCCCCATCATTCACTCCTTGTGTTTCTTGGCCACCAGGTCGGGCTTCCCCGCGTACATTTCCTCCGGGGTCTGTGCCTAAATCCACGTTTAGAGCAATATGAGAACTAACATCAACTGGTTCCATGTTTGGCACTTCCCTAGGGTTTACCGGTGGTACACCGACCCCTACATTGTTGTTTTCACCAAGACCTTTGTTGTCATGAACAAGTGCATTTTGTGAGCTAGACATGTTTCAGCCCGAGAATCAAAAATTCTTAAGAAGAAAAAGTGTAAAAATAACGTGTGTAATAAGAATCAGTAAAGAAACAACCACTATTATCTTTAGCCCCACGATGGGCGCCAAACTTTTTACCTCGAAAATACGAGTAATAATAAAATTTGATTTGTGAGTTTAAAGATATGTGATTTAGTTCAATACCAATTAATAATCAAGAAAATATGAAGTAGAAGTGAAAGAAATAAGTAAATCAAACTAATATAACTCAACAGCAGTGACCTCGAGCTTAGTGACCTGGAGGTGGGTTTAGAACAGTAAGAACAATCAAGTAAGAAAAGTAAAGTAAGGACAGTGGAGAAAAAGGAAGATTCTGATTAATAGTAGACAAAAAGTAGAGAGCATATTCTTTTTTCAGTGATTAGATGATATTACAAATGATTGGGGTCCCCTTTATATAATAGAGGAACCCTAAATAAGGAATATTTCTATTTACAATAGGGAATATTCTTGATACAGTCGTCTAACCGCCTAGTACGGAATCATATAATCCTCTTTCGGGATTTGCACCATGATCTTGGGAACATGGCATGAATCTAGCTCATTCTATTACAAATCCATAACGACAATATTTCGGGATCGAGCATACTTGCCCACGAAACTCCTCGTACTCCTATCTCCGATTATAATATTCTGTCTTCGAGCTCGAATCTGATCTATCGATCTCAAATTCGACCTCGTCCGAAGTCAAAACTATAACGGACCCTCGAGCCTACAAATCGAATGCATATAATTATGACCATATACATAACTCACTGTCGAAAGTTAGAGAAGGGACATGAACACGAAAACTGAATACCATAGTCCTACTCAGCAAGGTTTTGTCCTATTCTATGAAAGGACAATTTGACCACCAAAATACTTAGAGAAAGAGAGAGAAAATAAGATAAAGACTAGACTTGAGAGAAAAAGGTTAGTAGTATCCCAATGCTGCAGGTTTTCGCACAGCAAACTAAGCTTTAATACCCGTGCTGCAGCAGCACGTACGCTATTTATTTTTCTATAACCTCCCTTCCCCCCCAACCCACCCACCCACTTTGTCCCATACCCCAACCACCATTGTTTATGGAATCCAAGTTGTACGTTTTCAAAATAATTACAAAAGAAACTACTTCCAAAATATTACTCCCTAATCATTTAATATTTTTCAAACAAGGACATTATTTACTTAAAATATTTAATTATTTTTATTACTTCCTCCGATCCAAAATAAGTAATTTTTTAACTATTTCCACACAAATTAAGAAATCTACCTTTTAGCATTAATTAGTAATAAAATTGATCATATTAACATTTGCTATCTCCATATAAATACTCCTAACTAGGGGTGTACATGGACCGGGTTAGTTCGATTTTTATCAAAACCAAACCAAACCAACTATATCGGTTTGGATTGGTTCGGTTTTGTCGGATTTTTCGGGTTTTCGGG